>PVHX01018976.1:8590-35630 GCA_004024805.1 Geosciurus inauris
TGGTACCAGGGATTGAACTCAGGGGCACTCGACCCCTGAGCCACATCCCCAGCCCTATTTTGTGTTTTATGTAGAGACAGGGTCTCACTGAGTTGCTTAGTGCCTCGCCATTGCTGAGGCTGGCTTTGAACTCGCGATTCTCCTGTCTCAGCCTCCCTAAGTGCTGGGATTACAAGCGTGAGCCACCGCGCCCGGCTTGGATACATCTTTTTTAAGCTTGTGATCTGTCCCTTTTCCACACTTAAAGTTAGCAAGTTATGTGTCTATTTTATTAATTTAAAAAATATAATCTTGTTATTAATCTTATTTTAAAAATGTTCTTGCTAATTCATTTCTGCCTGTTTAAAAAAATTTATTATGTCCTTCCTGAGCATTCTTTCAGTTTCTTTTTCTGATTTTTTTTGAAGCGGTTTTTTAATTCACTTTTTTTTTATTGTTTCATTTTTTTTTACAGAAGCATTTATTATTTTCTTTGGTCATAACCTTAAACGCATCCTACATATTCTGATATGTAGTATTTTGATTTTTTAAAAAAATGTTTAACCATTCATCCAAGCACTGTTTAATAGGAAGTTTCTTAAATTCTTTCAAGTGGAAAGACCTTATATTTTTATTTTCCTTCTGCCATTTTTAAAAGTAAATTACATTTACATCATTTTATAATCATGGAATATGATCATAAAATTTCTCCCTTATGAAACTTATTGATATTTTCCTTGTCACCTAGTATATGATTAGTGTTTGTGAAAGGATACTCAAGAAGATTGTATATTCTCTGCTATCATGTTGTGAGGTTTATTATATATGGATAAGATTATTATTTTTTACCACCAAACCCCCCCAAATAACCCAATCAAGAAATGGGCAAATGAACCAAACAGATACTTCTCTAAAGAAGAAGTACAAATATATGAAAAAAATATTCAACATTTTTAACAATTAGGGAAATGCAAATCAAAACTACACTGAAATTGCATCTCACTCCAGTTAGAATGGCAACCATCAA
Source organism: Geosciurus inauris (assembly GCA_004024805.1). Classification (NCBI taxonomy): domain Eukaryota; kingdom Metazoa; phylum Chordata; class Mammalia; order Rodentia; family Sciuridae; genus Geosciurus; species Geosciurus inauris. Next base: position 9,597 of record PVHX01018976.1, read on the forward strand.
AAAAACAAATAATAAATTCTGGAGAGGATGTGGGGGAAAAGGAATGCTTTTACACTATTGGTGAGTTTATTAAATTAGTACAACCACTATGGAAATAAGTATGGACGTTTCTCAAAAGACTAAGAATGGCACCACCACATGACTCAGATGTACCACGCCTTGGGATTTATCCTAAAGAACTACATAATCATACTATAATGATACATGCATACCCATTTTTATAGCGGTATAATTTATAAAGGCCAAATTAAGGAACCAGCCTAGGTGTCCATCAATCAACGAATGAAGAAAATGTGGTATAAATGCACAATAGTTTTATTCAGCCATAAAGAATAAAATTATGTTATTTGCAGAAAAATTATGTATAATTATAATGTACCAATAAAACATAGAAAAAAGATTATTTTGTTAGATCGTCATCTTTTTTCATGTTTGATCTGTTTTGTATAATAACTTTCTATTATTAGTGTATCTCTATGATTTCTTGAATCTTCTGTAATATTTTCTTTACAAAATATTTGCTAAATCAGCTGTAGCATAAATATTTACAAATGCTCATCTCTGTTAAGAAGTGTGACTTACAGACTTAAAAAGTGTCTTTCATTATTACATTGAATACATGAATCTTGAAATCTTTGTCTGACAGGATACTTGTTCTACTGTTATTCATTTTCTTGGTATATTCTGTTCATCCCCATTCCCTTTCTAAACATTTCTCAATCACTTGGCATGTGGTGTATCCCTTGTTTACAATATATAGTTAGGATTTGTTTTGTGAAACAAATTGCACATTTTTTTTAAAGAGGTAAATTAAGCCCACTCATGTTTACGGCTGACTTAAATGCTTGCTCCACTCTTCAATATAAAATTTTATCATTATATGTATTTTGTTAATTTACTGATTCTTTGTCTAAAAACATATTTCTCTAGAAAAAATATGTTGACTTTGATTTATATTTTGGGGTATTTGGAAGATGTGTATTTTTTCTCAACTGCTTACTTTTTTCTGAGTTTCCTGTTTTCTTTTTATATTTTATTAACAGGTTTATCAGGGGGTTTTGTTGCTGTATCCTTTAATACCCGTCTATTGACTATAGAACTATGAGTGTTTCCTTGTCACCCTTTTTTGGGTGCATTGTTTATACATTGTTACAATTACATCCTATTGGGCATTGATCTAGCCTTGGGCAGTCTTTGCTGTGGTCATACAGGCTTGCCTGAATATTCTGAAGCCTATCTATCACCTGAAAGTCCTCCAGTCATCATTTCTTTGAAGTATGTTTTCATATATTCTCCAAGATGAGCTGATTGTTTAGAGAGCCCTAAGATTTTGTACACTGGAAACTGTTTTATATAGTCTTGATATTTATTTATCTATTTATTTTTCATATTTTTTTTTGTTCTATTTAGGCTTACATGATAACAGAGTGCCATTTGATTCATTGTACATAGATAGAGGATAAGATATCAATTCTCTAGTTGTAAGTTGTATAGAATCACAACATATATGCAGTCATACATAAAGTTAGGGCTATGATGACCATCATATTCCACCACCTTTACTGTCCCCGTGCCCCCTCCCCCCTTACACCCCTGTGAACAGAGATCCACCATTTTTCCCATGTGCTTCCCCACATTATGGATCAGCATCCACTTATCAACAAGTACATTCAGCATTTGGTTTTCTGAGATTGGCTTACTTCACTTAGCATGATATTCTCCAACTCCATCTATTTACCTGCAAATGCCATAATTTTATTCTCTCTTATTGCTGAGTAATATTCCATTGTGTATATATACCACAGTTTCTTTATCCAGTCAGAATGGCAACTATCAAGAATACAAACAACAATAAGTGTTGGCGTGGGGAAAAAGGCATGCTCGTACATTGCTGGTGGAACTGCAAATTGGTACAACCAATCTGGAAAGCAGTATGGAGATTCCTTAGAAAACTTGGAATAGAATCACCATTTGAGCCTGCTATCCCACTCCTTGGACCTACCCAGAAGACTTAAAAACAGCATACTACAGTGCTGCAGCCACTTCAATGTTTATAGCAACTCAATTCACAATAGCTAAACTGTTGGACCAACCTAGATGCCCTTTGATAGATGACTGGATAAAGAAACAGTCTTGATATTTAAAGAACACAGGAGTTGGATATTTAACTATTTGTTTACATTTGTCTTTTTATTTTAATTTAAATTTTTTTATATTTTAAGATACTACAGTTTTGATGCCTTGCTTTGTATGTGGGTTTTGAAAAGTCTAATATTCATACATATAGGTATATATAGAGAATTTTGTAAATTATCATTATTACTTTCCCTAGATAACTTGAGAATTTTTTTATCTTTGAAATCCATTAGTTTTGTTAGTGTTGGCCTTATTAGTTATCATTATGGATTAGTTTCCTCCAGTATCTGGTGAGCCTGTTAGCTTCACAGATTCAGGAATTTGTTATTATATTTCTAAACTTTTTATGGACTACAATTTTTTTTTATTTATGTTCCATTGTTTTATGTTTCTTCTTTCGGGATTCAGACAATATGAACACTATTCCTTCTCTGCCTCTCTTCTATTTCTATTCCTTTATCTCTTCTAGTTATTGCTTTTTCTTTGTACCATTTTCATGCTTTTCTAGGTGATTTGTAATTCATTCTTTATTTCTCAGATATATTTATCTTTTCTTGAACTTTTTTCTGAGATTAACTATTTATTAAAATTTATGTCTGTTTTGGTTCATTTAAAGATTTTTTTAAAAAAATTCCGATTCAAGGCAATTTTGCATACTTTGAGTGCTTGTTTGAGTATATGTAATTATGTTTGGAGTGTCATGCCCAAGAATCCCTCAAAGAAGGTCCCCAAGATTTCTGGCTCCTGAAGTATATGCTTGCCTCTGAGTTTGGCAGAATCTGTGAATATGAAGATTTTTCCACTCTCATAATTATGATACGTTACTTTGCAAAAATGATTTTGCAGATGTAATTAAGGTCTCCAGTAAATTTAATCTCATTAAAATGAAGTTCATCCTGGGTAGGTCTGAGCTAATGAATTAAGACTTCAAAGTAGACAAGAAGATTAGATCCACTCCTCTGGCCTGCACGAAAACAAAGAGTCATGTTGTGGGCTCTCCATGGAAGGGCCAGTTGGCTAGGACAAGAGAGTGGTTTTTAGAAGCTAAAAGTGACTCTTGAAAGACAGCTAGAAATGGAGGTCTCAGTCTTACAACCATAGCAGACTAAACTCTGCCAATAGAATGAATGAGGTAATAAGAGGACCACAAGCTCCAGTGAGAACTCAGCCCTGTCCACCATCAGGATCACAGCTTTTGACCTCCTGAGCAGAGAACACAGCTATACCATGGTAGGGCTTTAGACTTACAGAAGCTGTCATAGTACATGGGTGCTGTATAAGTTTGTGGTGATTTGTTATGCAGCAATAAAAAACTAATTTATGTTTTGGAACCTAGAAGTGGGGTACTTAAAATATGTAAATAGTTTTGAAACAGAGGTGTAGGGAGAAGGTGAAAGAATTTTGAGCAACATTGTAGAGAAAACCTAGGGTGCTATGAACAGATAGTGGAATCTAGACTTTGAAGATGATGCCAGTGATGGCATAGGAGGAAATGAAGTACACGGTATTAGAGGAAGAGGATCCTTGTGCAGTAGCAGAAATCTCAACAAATTTGAAGTTGTGTGGAAAGCAGGACATGTAAGCAATATGTCTAAGGAGATTTCTCAGCAAATTGTTTAAGGTGTTGCTTGGTTTCTTCTTGCGTTATGATAAGGTGAAAGGGGAGAAAGATAAGTGTGGAAAGAGCTGTTAAATAGGAACCAGAAGTAGATGAGTCTAATAATTCTTAGCTTTTCCAGATGGCTAAAGATCCAAAAAGAAATTGCTACTGAAAGCTTTTATCGAGAAAAAATCTTACAGTGTGTGAGTGTACAGACTTTTCTAAAATGATAGAGTGATCAGAAGATTAATGTATCCACTTACACAATGGACCTTTTTGAGAGATTAAGGTTGTGATCCTCCCAGGAAGTTTAAGGCCTTGTCTCCCAATTACCTCAGCAGGCTCTAAATACTGAGTCAGGATTATCTTGACAAAAATTGTGGATGTGGCATTTGTTTAATGGAATATAATCCGTGGCAAACCCATAAAGTTTTTAAGAAAATTGCTTCATCAGAAATATGGCCAGTTTGGACTCCAAAGAGAGGATAAAAGAAAAGGAGGCTGTTGTACTTCTGAAATTCTACTAGCAGGAAGCAAACCATGGAACTTTTTAGCAGAACTTCCACAAGGAGGGAAGGATGGATTAGCCAGTGGGACCATGAGCTTTCAGGGCAGAGCTGATAGTGGGAGAATTATTCTCAGGCTCTGAAATTTAGTCAAGAACTCCCATTTTTCCCATCTGAATTTCAGACCAAATATAGGTGATGGCCCTTCACCTTTTTTATCACCTTCATTGAACCAGAATGCCTCTAGGTTTTTATGTTATATCATTGTATGTGGGAGTCTTGATGACAGACAACCTACCTCTGTGTTTTTAGATCCATGGGTAGAAAGGATTTATGTAGCAGGAGCTGGAATTAATGGATCACACATTGGAGCCTCCTTTGAATCTGATTTAGATGCTATTGATGAACAGAATTTGGATTTTGATCTAGATGATGGGGCACAGAATAGATGATGCCATTTTGCTGATAGTGTGAGAGAACCTAGATAATCCTTGCCCAGTGATTGATCTTCAGATACTGTGAGATAATAAGTAAGTGCAGTTTGAGGCCAATATGCTTGTGGTAGTTTGCTATGCAGAGTAGAACATGAACAGAAAAACAGGCACAAATTTTCCCACTGATTTGTGGTTTATTTCAGAGGAGAACTTACTTTAATTGATTTATGTGAAATTTTATTTTTCTGATTTTTTGTGCAATTCCCTATAGACTCAAGCTTCCTTTTATGCTTTATTAAAAAATAACATTGTGCAGCTTGTTATCAGAATATAGTATAACTAGTACATGAAGTATATTGGGACTTTTAATTCATTCAGATAAAATACAGGTACTGTAGCAAGTTTTCTTAGTTTTGATGATGGTGTTGGCTGTAAATTCCCCATCTGACATAGGGGTTTTCTATTTATCTTGCAGGATAAAATTAGCCATGTGATTTGTTTTTGTTCCTTCACCACTTAATTGACAATAGGCACATCTATTTTATATGTTAAGGTATGTGCATAAAAATGCTAGCCATGATCACTTCTGAGAGAGATTCTTTTTTTTTAAAATATTTTTTTAGGTGTCAATGGATCTTTATTTTATTTATTTATATGTGGTGCTGAGAATTGAACCCAGTGCCTCAGACATGCAAGGCAAGTGCTTTACCACTGAGTTACAACCCCAGCCCCGAGAGAGATTCTTATTAGCATTTTTACTTATTTTTATCTTAAAATTTGTTCTCATTGATCATTTAGTCATGCAATAATATTATAGTAATAGCAATAATAATAACAACTACTAGTTATTATTTACTATGACATACCAAGCAAAATATTTTACCTAAGGGTTATATTTATTTTGTGCAGTAATATTTTTAGGTAAGCATTACAGTTATCTTTTGCCATTGAGTTAGCTTACATAATTGTGAAAACTACAATATGATATGTCATAAAATAAGATGAAATTTTGCTGTAAAGTTTATGAAACTTTATTGAGTAGAAGGTCTTCATCTTTCTTCTTCCTTATTATTGTCTTTATTATGTAACTAACATGTGCTGGGAGTTTTCTATGGACCAGGCACTGAGTAAAGCACTTCACAAGCATGATCCCATGCAAAATTCCTCAAAACTTTGTAGAACCAAAGCTATTATCATTCCATTTATACAGAAGAAAAACCAGTTTAAAGCCCTATCATGTAGGAAATTAATGTTTCAGTACAAATTTCTAGGTATTTCCAAGTACATTTGTAATGATCACAAAAATCCTATGTTTGTGACTATTATCATTATCACTCCTTTGGTGTCCATGTGAAAAAGAAAGTCTTAGAGTTATAGGACATACAGTCGTGGATGGCAACAAGAGTGTGCACCAGGGCTTGGCACAGTGGCGCATGCCGGTAATCCCAGCGGCTTAGGAGGCCAAGACAAGAGGATGGTGAGACACTAAGCAACTCAGTGAGACCCTGTCTCTAAATGAAATACAAAATAGGGCTGGGGATTTGGCTCAGTGGTTGAGTGCCCCTGAGTTCAATCTGCTCAAAAATAAAAGAGCGTGAACCAAGGCCATGGAGTGAAAGAGCTCTTTCCCCTACACCACAATATAGCTGGGCACATTAGAAGTGGATTATGTAAACTAATTTTTGAAGCTATTGTGTCTTAAATAAGAAGCATTAATGGTCCTTGACAGCACCTAATTCCCTGTCTTATGACTTACAAATATTCTGCTCATTGACCGTGGATATAGTAAGTAATTTGTCTACACAATGGGCCTCTTGGGTCCCATAAAATCAAATTATATTCAATTTTGGATTAGAAAAATGTTTGATTAGGCTGAGTTTAACATTTTCTCTTCCACGGTACATTCCACTCCTGGACTGCTCTTACTAGAGACTTTGAAAACAGCTTTCTAAGCAGTTCTTTAGTCTGGGTCTGACCCTGTTCATGGACCCACACCTGGGACATGGCTCACATTTACCCAAAATACCAGAGCCCATTTTTTATAAAAAGGACTCTTTGCCATTGCTCTGACCCCACCACCCCACCTCATGGCCTGAGCAAGACCAATTATGTTTTCAATATAATTAATCTTTTTCTTTCCCCTAAGATAAGTGGGACACAAGTAATACTTGCTTTTTCTTTCGATGAAAGCATTGCTTTCTTTTCATTGAGGCAAACATTCCCATGTTGCCACTTCAGAAAGATAAACATAAAAACATGGATGCAGAGAGATGTTGATTCTCAGCTGGGTCTGAGATGGAGCCCTACAGTGGATTTTGACCTAGCTCCAAACTAAGCTGCCACAGCTCCAGTCCACAGCAATGTGTCTGTGTTATGGTTTCATGACTGTTTCCTGGTTACACTCTGGGTACATGGCTTCTTCCTGTGGAGCACTGAGCTCACTATTAAAAGACTCCAAAATGAACAATCTAAATTCTGTGTGGTACTAAAGCGATATTTTAATCCTAAGTAAACAATTATAATGTTCAGTTACTGAATAGCTAGCTGTACAACGATGTTACGAGCTTGCCTCTCAAGGTTTTGAAACAATTCATACTTTTATGAGAAAGATCTCAATGTGATCAATACCTTATAAAAATATAAATGAGTCCAGAAATAGTTAGAAGAACTTTATTAGTTCAATGCCTATAGAATGGGAGAAAACCTTTACTGCATGTACCTCAGATAGAGCACTAGTCTCCAGGATATATAAAGAACTCAAAAAGCTTAACACACACAAAAAAACCCCACAAATAACCCCATCAATAAATAGGCTAAGGAACTGAACAGACACTTGATAGAAGAAGAGATATAATCAATCAACAATTATACAAAAATTGTTCAACATCTCTAGTAATTAGAGAAATGCAAATCAAAACTACTCTAAGATTTCATCTCACTTCAGTAAGAATGTCAGTTATCAAGAATACCAAGCAATAATGAGGTGTTGATGAGGATGTGGGGAAAAAGGTACACTCATACATTGCTGGTGGGACTGCAAATTGTTGCAACCACTCTGGAAAGCAGTATGGAGATTCATCAGAAAACCTGGAGTGGAACCATCATTTGACCCAGCTATCTCACTCTTTGGTTTATACCCAAAGGACTTAAAATCAGCATAATACAGTGATGCAGCTCAATTTACAATAGCTAAACTATGGAACCCACCTACATGCCCTTCAACAAAGAAAATATGGTATATATACACAATGGAATATTACTCAGCCTTAAAGGAGAATGAAATTATGGCATTTTCAGGTAAATGGATGGAGCTGGAGAATATCTTGCTAAGTGAAGTAAGCCAAACCCCAAAAACCAAAGGCTGAATGTTCTCTGATAAGTGAATGCTGATACCTAATGGTGGGGGGTAGAGAAGAATGAAGGAACTTTGGATTAGGCAGAAGGGATTGAGGGGAAGAGAGGAGGTGTGGGTGTGGGAAAGATGATGGAATGAGATGGACATTACCCTATATACATATATGATTACAATACCGGTGTGGCTTTGCACCATGTACAGCCAGAGGAATGACAAGTTGTGCTCCATTTGTGTACAATGTGTCAAAATTCATTCTACTGTCATGCATAACTAATTAGAACAAATTTTAAAAAACCCTTTGTTTTAGAATTTAAAAAATAGAAAAAATATATAAAGAGTTTTCTTAAGAATCCTGCTATAATCTCAAATTGAGTTTAAGTTAGAAGAGTGGGAGTCATTTCTAAAAATTCTCATCAGGGCTAAAACAATTTTTAAATACTATATTATTGCTATTAAAGTAAATTGTCAACTGTCTAGAAGTAGAGGCATATGATGCTGAGGACTCTTCAAACTCTGTCACTCTGCGTGAAAGATGGGAAACACTCAAGTTGTGGAAACACAGCAAGTAAAGAAGAATTTGTAATTAGAAGGCTCATAAACTAAACAATGTGACAGTGACATTTTGAGGAATACTTTATTCAAAAGATCACATATATCTTGTAGCTCATAGATGGCCATGGTTGTGCTGCTTTCTGAGGAAAATGGAAGTGAACATGCTTTCTCCACCCATTTAGTTTTCTCAGACTTTGTAAAAACTCCCCATTCTACTTTTCAGTTCTGATCCCAGTACCACCCTCGCTCTGTGAAGTCACTCATCATTTAGAAATCAAGGATCATTCATGAAGAGATTTTATTATGTCCTAAAGGGATGACTGAGAATGACCCTTGGATCTGCATGTGTTTAATAGACTCAAGTTTCCTCCCTTAACATCCAAGACAAACATCCATCAAGGACAAAGGTGTCATTGCCTATGAAAATATCACCTTCAGCACATTAGAGCTTCTATTTCCAAAGTCTGTTTTCATTAGGAGGGGATTCAGTGACATTTCCTTCTTCATACAAGAATAAATTAAAAAGCTTTTGATAAAAACATTTGTTTTGGTGACTTTGATGAGAAACATTTTTACCAATACATGCTGAAATTTAATAGTTCTCATTTTAAGAATGTATTTTCTGACATTACAAAAACAAAGCAACCCAACTCTAACCATGAATAAGTCACTATCTATAGCCCTCCCTCTGGAGTAGCCTGTAGAAAGAGGGATGTCCAGTGACCTCAGGACTTCTTTTGGATGATGTGAAAAGTCTCAGAACAGTTCTTTTTCCCTATTTTTGTGGACTTACAGGATAAGTAATCTATGGCACCCTATGAATATATCAAGGAGAAATACAGTTGTCTTTGGCCATTTATGGAGTTCCAGGACCCCTGTGAATGCCACTATCCAAGGATGCTGAAGTTCTCCCTATAAAATGGCAGTGGTGTAGGCTTTATCTACAACCTAGCACATCCTGCCATATATTTAAATCACCTCTAGATTACTTATAATACCTATAATATTGTAAATGTTATTTTAATGGTTGTTAATACTATATTTTTAGTGAATAATGAGAATAAAAATATCTGTATATATTCAGTACCAATGTAATTTTAAAAATTTTTTTCCCATCCACATCTGGTTGAATCCATGGGTGTAGAACCCATAGATGTAGAAGGCTGATTGCTGACTGACATTTTGGACTGGGTATGCAAAACCATGGCATGACAGGGGGAGATAAGACATATCATACAGAAAGCATGATTGAAGAAAGGCAGATATGGAAGGAATTTTTATTACAGTGGAAAAATTCCTTCTTAATATTAAATTAAATTCAAGAGAGAGGCCTCATGAGTGAAATTGTGCACCATCTATTTGCCATATTGGTATAGCCTTTCATCTGTATTACCCATGGGCTGTGTCCCTTGCATGTCCAGCTCTCATAGGGACAAAGGGCTTTCCACTCTTGCTAGTCTTGGAAAGTGTCATCTTATTTTACATTTGCTCTTTACCTCTACAAGTTGCTCCTTTGTTAAATTCTCCTTATTTGAGCTTTTGCCATCCCAGATTCTAGCTTAGGAGACTGGGAGAATGTTAGCTGCAACAACTGAGATGGTGACTATCTGAGGAAAGATTCACTGTAGACACCTTGAATTTCAGGCAACTTCAGGATGCTTGAATGGAGTTACTCAGTGACCATTTGTTTATAGGGCTCTAAAGGCCAGGAGAGAAGTCTGTGAAAAAATTTGTTAGCCATGTATCAAAAATGGGAGTGAAATAGAGCTGGCTGATGAAATCATGTTAGAATGTACATAAAGAACAGGAAAAGCAGTGGGCAGAGGGGGAATAGTATTGAAATGACAGAGGAAGAAAGTAAGTTCCTTCTAGAATCAAGAGTTATGGTTAATAGTTTCAACAGGAAGAAATTACCCAAAGAACCAGCTTCATAGAAAGATGTAGAGAGATGTGCTTGGATAACTATTCACTGTTTTTATCAACTGGGAGCTCCTAGGTATTTGTGGTCTCAGTGATTATAGGTTCAGCAGAAGAATAAGAGCAGAAACTAGATTAGAGTACTGGGAGATTCAGATTGGACCTAAAATCATGGAATCAGTGAATGCAGGCAGCTTTATGTTGATTTTCTTTGAGGCTCTCTACATCAGGTTTGTGAGGTAGGGGCTTCGGGACTCTATTTTCCCTCTTTGATTTCAGATTTGCTCTGGTGTATTTTTAGCCATGATCAGAGGACTGGGAGATGTTTTGTGAGCACATACTGAATCCTTATTGAAAATCTACTGTGCTCCAGCTACAAAACATAGATACTTAATGTAGCTGTTTAATTCACTCCTCATAATGTAAAAAGTGAATTGTTTTCATTTTCTTTTTATAATCAGGAAACAATTATAGGAAGGCCAGGGTTGCAGCTCAGGTCTAACCCCCAAACTCATTTTCTTTCCATCATATCACACTGAGATTTGGATGACAAGGCTCACACACTGCTCTCACTTTGCAGATGATGGATTGAGTGTGTGGTCTAACACATTCAGCGACTAAACAGGACTTTGGCTTGGTATTGAAGGCCTGAATTTTGGCTCTTGCAGCTCCACTACATAGATTGTTTTCAGATGGCCAGTAGCGTACTGTGCTAAGAAGCATGGAGTTTAATATAGAATTGCTTTTATGGTCTGATTGAGACAATGAACTGGGGCATGGAAAGAAGGATGATTCTGACTTAAAAATTGTGTAGGTAACTTAATGAATGAGCTTATATTTGAGCTGTACTTGGAATGTGGGTTGGCTTTGTGCTTGTGGAAGTGTCCTATAGTTAGAAAATTTTAAAGATGCAACAATGATGGATTTGTAACAGTGCATTAGGAATGACAGTACTAGCAGTGCTATTAATAGCAAACTAAAATCTTGAGTCATATTAGGTTATTAGTAATAAAAAAGAACAGACTTTAAACTCTTAATTCAGGAAAGTATTGAACAGGATTTTTGTCAACATTTTATTATGGTTTGGATCTTAAATGAAACCATGCTCTGAAACCTCTGAAACTGTGAGCCAAAATAAATCTTTCCTCTTCTAAGTTGTTTATTTCAGGTATTTTCTCACAGTGATGGAAAGTTGACTAACAAACTTAATACAGAAAATTGTGATACCTACTAGGTCCTTGGAGGAAGGAAGAAAATACAAAAATACATAATACAGAATACATAATGGTCTATTCTTAGAAAGAATGTTTTTAGTCTGGTAAGAGTTCAATCTCTTATTCCCATTTGGTTTACATCTGATTTGTGTGTTCAAATATAATTAAGCATCACATCAACATAATTTCAGAAGTTAATTTTCATAAAAAATGAAGGATTGCTTCCATAAAAAATGAAGAGGTGTCAAAACATCAGTCAACTAATTAATCAGGAAACTAGCAATTAAAAAGCTGGTTCAGGGGCTGGGCTTGTGGCTCAGTGGTGGAGCACCTGCCTGGCATGTGTGGGGCACTGGGTTTGATTCTCAGCACCACATAAAAAATATACAGATGAAGCCATTGTGTCCACTATAACTAATAAAAATATTTTTTTAAAAGAGCTGGTTCAGTAGGCAATTTCAGGAACTGTAGATTTACCAACAGTTTGAAAACTATTTTAATGTTTGATAAGTTAGATATAAAACTCATTAATATTCTATATGTCAGAAAAAGCTTAAACATGAAAGTTATATTATTTTCTAATAGAAAAATATAAACTGACTAATGTTACAACCTTTGAGTTTCAATCAAAGAGTAAACAGCAAAGTTAAGAGAGCCATCCCTCTCTGATTTCCATGTTTTGGATGCTGTTTCAAAGTTACATCCTGAAGTTATCTGAAGATTTAATGTTCTTGAGTCTGACTATAGTGTGCAATCTATTTTACTGGAGTATAAATTTTCAAAATAGTTTCTAATTATCTTCTGTATTTCAATAGTGTCTGTCGTGATATTTCCTTTTAAAGCATGAATTTTAGTAATTTGAGTTCTCTCCTTTTCCTTAGGATGGATAAGGGTTTGTTAACATTTTTTGGACTGTTTCTTTTGTTTCAGTGTCATTGATTTTGGCCTTGATTTTAATTATTTCCTGTCTTCTACTTCTTTTGGTGTTGGTTTGTTCCTCTTTTTCTAGGGCTTTGAGATGTAGCGTCAGGTCAATTTATTTGTTGACTTTTTCTTCTTTTAATGAATGAGCTTAATACAATGAACTTTCCTCTTAGCACTGCCTCCATGGTGTCCCAGAGATTTTGATATGTTGTATTGGAGTTCTTGTTTACCTCTATTTTTTTTTATCTCCTCCCTAATGTCTTCTGTTATCTTTATGTCATTCAGTAACATATTATTTAATCTCCAGGTGTTGGAGTAGCTTCTATTTCTTATTTTATCATTAATTTCTAAAACTTTGACTGCCCTCATGATACCAGAAGTGGAAAATTCCACACCTAACTTCATGTGGTAGGATACAGTCAAAACACAAAACTTATTTTTAAAAAATGTGTGAAATTACTTTTAGTCTGTGTACATAAGGTATACATGAAACACAAATGAGGTGGGCACGGTGGTGCATGCTTATAATGCTAGGGACTCTGGAAGCTGAGGATGGCAAGTTTGAAGTCAGCCTCAGCAACTTATCAAGACCCTCGGCAACTTAAGGAGACTCTGTGTCAAAAATAAAAAAAAAAAAAAAAACGACTCGGGAGGCTGAGTCAGAAGGATCTCAAGTTCAAAGCCAGCTTCAGCAACAGGAAGGCACTAAGCAACACAGTGAGACCCTGTCTCTAAATAAAATAGAAAATAGGACTGGAGATGTGGCTCAGTGGTCAAGTTTCCCTGAGTTCAATCCCTGGTATCCCCCCAAAAAATAAGTTTTTAAAAAAATAAAAAGGACTGGGGGTATAGCTTTGTGGTTAACAATGGCAGGTTCAATCACCAACACACACACACACAAAGAAGCATAAGTTATTTTCATGTTTAGACTTGGGTCCCATTCCCAAGTTTTCTCACTACGTGTGTGCAAATATTCTAAAAAAAAAAAATCCCCCAAATCCTAAACATTTTTGGTCCCAAGAATTTTAAACAAGGGATACTCAACCTATATTATGATTCTTTCAGCCTTATCTTATCCACTGAGTATTTCATATTGAAGAAGTATATTAGCTACTCATTAAAGATATACAAATGAATTCTGAATATTTGTCTATCCGGAATGTGTGGTTGTGCCTACTATTTTCACATATATGTAAAAATGACACATAATTTTAACTAAAATATGAGATGTTTTAATATTAATACTAGGTTGAAAATAAAACTATGATGTGAGCTGAACCTTGAAATTTTTGGAGTAAAAGGAGTAAGGTAATTATTGAAAGACCTGTGAATTGTTCTGATTTAGAATAATATAGCTTTAATTTCCTCAGCTGAAATTTTCTGTGAGGATAAAAGAAAACAAAAATCAAAAAGAAGAAGGACACATCTGGATGCATTCTTGATGTGTACTTTAGGATGAATTGGACAGGTGAAACTTGGCATTATCTCAAAGCAAAGGAAACATTGATGTCAAACCTGATAGGAAGAGAAAAATAAAGGATTTTAAGGTAAGAAAAAGATAGTAAAAGTTTGTATATGTGCATCATTTTCTAATGATCCCAATGTGATGTAGGTCCTTAGAGAATTAGATTCCTGATTTTGTGGAAATGCTTCTTAGTTTCACAGCTAAAAGACAAACCTATCCATACATCATTGCTTCAAAGTTTGGGCTTAGCATCTTTGCACATTCTAGTACCCACTATAAGTGTGCAATTTCCCTTTATTTCATCTTTTAGAATGTCTTTACTGAATTAACTTGAGTATTGTACTTGAGAGCTTCTTCCCATATCAAGGTCCACTTGCCATTAATATTCTAAGTTCGCATCCTGAATTTTCACACAATTGGTGTAGACTGCCTGGATTCATCTAGAACCACATGCCTCTATACACCCTGAGGCTCTGACACGGTGGCCTCTGGCTTGAACTGGTCCTTTAATAGGCATAGTGGGGGTAGCTGAGATGTTCACTTTGTTGAATGTCTTTATATTCATATGCTTCTTTTAGCAATGACTTGTGTTTTAGTCAGCTTTTCATCACTGTGACCGAAAGAGCCAACAAGAACAAGTTAGACAAAGAAAAGTGTATTTTGGCTAATGATTTCAGAAGTTAGGTCCACAGTTGGCTGACTCCATAGCTCTGGGCCCAAAGTGAGGCAGAACATCATGGCGGAAGGGTGTAGTAGAGGAAAGCTGCTCAGAATATAGCACCCAGGAAGAAGAGAGACAGCTTTGTTCACTAGGGACAAAATATAAAACCCCAAAGTACATGCCAAGGGACCTGCCTCGTTCATCCACACTCTGCCTACCCACAGGTGCTTTCGTGCTAATCCATATTAGTGGATTAATCTTGTTTCATCTTGGAAATTTTTACATTATCTCACAAATGAACTTTTGGAAGACACCCCATATCTAAACCATAACAACTTCTAAACAACAATTGAATAGTTTTCCAGAGCATGAAATGTCTGTGAGAAGGTTTTCATGTTGAAACATGGGTGTCTATGAAAAGGAGATTTAGCTTAGGCTCTTCACTCAGACTCAGGCCACTCCAAATCCAGGCACCTGTAGAGGATGCAGAGATGGAAAAGACAAAGATGTCAGCTCTCAACCCCCTTTTTATGTTAATTGCACTTAGGAAATCATGGTGATAAGTAAATGACTTGACTAAATGCAATGTTGCCCTTCACAAATGAATTTTTAGAGCTGAGATATTCAGTACGGTAAGCAATATAGACAAGGCTACAAGACAAGACTATTTAGCTTTGAGTTAATTTTAAGCAAATAAAACTGAAAATTCAGTTTTTCAGTCACTCTAACCATATTTCAAGTGACCAGTAGCACCACATGTCCAGGTCTGGGTAGAGTGGGGGTGGAGACTGTTGATCAACCCAGAGAGTTCTGTTAGTCTTAAAGAGAGACAGAGACACAAGAGTGAGTTGTGAAAATACAGGAAGATTCACTCGGTTACAAAATTTTGTAGCTGATTATTCAAAACATGTTTCAGGCGTAATGAATTCCACCATTGTGTATAATTATAATGCACCAATAAGAAAGGATAATGTGTTCCATTTCATCAAAAATGTGTTTTATGTACTGACTTAGTCGAACATTTTTCACTTAAAATGCACTTGTCTTCCCAGTTGTGCCCCTCAGAAAAATCTCACAAATTGAGTTTTGCCTAGACAATATTTTCTGAATCTGCACCCAAAAGGGTATTTTCAGGGGAAATCTAGGTTTGTTGAGTTTTTTGAAACTTAATCTGTTTCTAATCTGCAAAGTGGAAATAAAAAGCGAACAGCAACAAGACCAGGAACACGGCCGAAGGCTTCATTGGGGCATCTTAGAATCTTTTTGTTCCAAAGGAGACGTGATCTATGTCCAGTTTTCCTCCTGTCTGGCTTGTCTGTGACCAGGAGCAGTACAGGCATACCAGATGCCATGCATACGTTGTCACGTAGCGGCATGAGCAGTCCCTTGTTGAGGCTCTCAGCTGTGCCTAATCAAATAACCACCACGGATGGATTAAATTCTTCCTGTAGATCCAATAGCTGGATTTCAGCATAAAGACAATAAGTGGAGGACTATGCCAGCTGTTGAGAAAATTCCAAAGCCCTCCTATTAATTTGTAGATAATCTTTCCTATTTGGCAGAATGCATTAGCATTTTGTTTCAACAAGGGAGCTCACTAGTTATTTGAATATTCAGTTTCAGTAGTAAGTGCAAGAGAACATGTTGATTTCAGCTGTTGCGGAACATTGAGAAAGTGTCACTTTTGATTTTAGTGAATATTAGAGATGATAGAATTTTTTTCCATAATACCTAGAAGGCATGGCTTAAAGACCACGACATTGCTAGCTGAGCATTCACTTTGCAATGCCAAGTTTGTGAGTATCTTTCTCATGTATAACATCTTGCAAAAACTTTACAACTCTTAAAAGATAAGATGTTAATGACCAAAAGGGAAAAATATTTGCAAAAATTACTGATGGAACAATAAGGATGTGTGTCATCTTCAGTATCAACACTAGGCCATATCAAAGAAGTTTACCGTATTAAGTAATATACATGTGAATTTTTTCTTTTTATTATGTGATATTTTGGGTGTTGTTTTTAAGAGTGTGTAGAGCACTTCCATCAAAGATAAAGTATATTAATGTTTTTAGAATTTCCATTTTCAATCCCAGTTAGTTGGGAGGCTGAGGTAAAAGGATTGCAAATTTAAATCCAACCTGAGCAACTTAGCAAGACCTTATCTCAAAATAAAATGATAAAAAAAAGGGCTGAGTATGTAGCTCAGTGGTAGAACATTTGCCTAGCAAATGCAAGGCCTGGGTTCAGTTACCCCAAACACTGCAAAAACAACAAGAACAAACTTTGTCATTACATCTTTTGAGATAGTCTCCAGAAGCAAGCCTATTCCAAAAGAAAACTTTAATAAACTTGCAGGACGATGTTCTTGGGTCTTGAGGAGATCTGTTAGGGCATCCATGGGCCCCAGGAGAAGAAGGC
The DNA here is from genome assembly GCA_004024805.1 of Geosciurus inauris. Lineage (NCBI taxonomy): Eukaryota > Metazoa > Chordata > Mammalia > Rodentia > Sciuridae > Geosciurus > Geosciurus inauris. The sequence continues at coordinate 26,782 of PVHX01018976.1, forward strand.
CTTAAATAAGCCTACAGACTCAACACATTTTTTTTTAAGCCTTGCACTTTTCTGACGTTTAATGAGCCTATTATCCACATGATGGCGGCAAAGTCAAAAAGTACCTAGCCATCACATTACATGATTTTAATGGAAGACTAATTCTTTTAATGTCACACTAAGGACCAGAGAACTAATACTGTCATAGACTGACTACTGAAGAGTAGAGATTAAATGTGGGAAGGAGTAAAACAAGTCATTATAATTTAATTTTGCTTCTGTAAAGATTTTGCTTTATTCCTAAAACAAATTATAAATGATGTTTTATTAGTAAATTTTCTTATTTCTAAAAGTTTGAATTATTTTAATGGAGTCATTTTAAAAATTTTGGTGACTAACAGAATATAAATTGATAGTTTTATGTGCAAATGTGGATTAAATAATTTTATACATTTGTCCATGTGGACTGATTTATAGGATAATACATAGTAATACAAAATGTATAAAATGACATGTTCATCTTTTGAGCATTTTGAATTAGCATGCCCATCTTTAACTTTTTTCCTCAAGGATGTTTAGTGCTCAGAATATTTAGACTTAATTTTCTTTTAATTCTTAAGTGTTCTTCAACATCAGAAAGAGCTTTATTATAATTTTTAGAATGTTTAACTATATGATACCTTTTAGTTTCATTTTATATTTATGTCTTGAATCATTTGATGAAGAGTTTGAATTGTATTAGTAAATTATTGTGTTTTTTAAAGGTTATCCTTCAGAACAAAAGTCACTGAAAATGCTCTAAGAAAAAGTTTCCATAAATTAAGAAAATTCTGTACATTGTTTCTGTCTTTCAAATTCACTGGGCATTTTCCTATATGAAAGGCTCTGGAAGTCTTACAGAAACAAACCTATTAATTACAATGTTTCCAAATTCTTTGGACAATGGAATATCTACTAATAACATAATGACTTATTCTGGAGAAATATTATCTTTGAAATTTATTCTAAAGAGCAAGGACTTATAAATTTAATTTCTTTTACCATTTTCTTTGTAATTCAGGTTATTTGTGTATTTTTTGGAAAACAACATTGAAGTATTTTTCCCCAAACTGATACAATACAATTACACTCTGCTACTAAAAGCAGAGTGATTTTATAAAAGTCATGTAAACCCTGCAAGTCCAAATTTATTCATTTATAAAACAAAAATTACAAAATGGAGTCATTTTTAACTCTGGTTTTGTTTAAGTTGCTGATGTTGCTGTTATTCTATAATATGTAGTTTAGACTGCTTTTCAAAGACAAAGGCTTTACAAATTTTCCTGTATCCTAGTAAATTTCATAAGACAATGGCATGGTATTTATTAAACATAAATAAAAGATTACTAAAGTATAGTGAAAGCAACAGAAATTGGTTTCAGAATTTTTTGTCCTTCTAAAAAATAATTTAAAGAAACCACCTATGAGTCATAACTTTCAACAGAAGGCATAAATCTTGGTATACATTGTTTTTTCTCTTGTATGAAAAGAAATATGTAAACAACTCACCTAGGGCTGAATTTGAAGGCCAAAATCTCTGCAATTCATTACTTTTTCCTCATGTTGGCATAGTGGCTGCTGTAATCATAATGTCTACCTCCAATAAGAAGGAAAAATCAATAGTGAGGAAGAGATACTCCTACAGGAAGACACCAAGGGTTTCCCTATTATCCCTAACAGGCTTACTTTTGCTAACATCTTATTCAGCACATAGAAGAGTAGTACCTAGGACATATTAAGAACTTGGAAATATTGTTGAATGAATAGAACTATCTCCCACATGACCATGTTCAGGCATTCCTAGGATCAGAAATGTAGATTTTCTGTAGTCTAGGCTGATTGGTAAGCAACACCTTGGTCCAACTGGCAAAGAAGAAGGGAAAAGGTTTTCAACAGCAGTGTCTGCCACAAACTATAGAGCTTTCTGAGGGCCATAATAAGATAAGCTACTCTTTGAAACAAACAGAAAAAAATCTATGGTGGGAAAGGGACTGCACACTGACTCAGTCTCTTTGGTCAGAATGGAAAGTCTTGATCATCAGTGTCCTCTTTAACAGGCACATCTCCTTCCTTTCCTTAATAATCATAAAGGACTGAGGACAATATTAATATGACTTCAAACTTCCTAAGGCAACATGGTAAAAACCTCAGTGTGTAAAATTTTCCCCAACTTCTAACAAGATTTGTGAATGGAAAATATCAAATAGACTGTGCTGTGTAACTAGACCAGTAAAACTTCATTATGACAAATGGTAACGGGCATCCATAATTAGAAATAATCATAAAAATGGAAATACCTTGTAGCTACAGAGCATGGGATTTGGAAATGGAAGAGAACTCACACTGAAAATCTATCTAACAAAGAAGTTAATCATACCTGCAGACAGCAGCATAGGCCTTAGTGAATGAATTATGCTTTACTGTGATTTCAGCCAAAGGTTTTTCAGGTAAGTTAAATACCTCAGTGCAGTTCATCTTTCCAATCACCTACTAAAGAACAGCTGCAGCCGGGCGTGGTGGCAACACCTGTAATCCCAATGACTTGGGAAGCTGAGGCAAAAGGACCATGAGTTCAAAGCCAGCCTCAGCAAAAGTGAGGTACTAAGCAACTCAGTGAGACCCTCTCTCTAAATAAAAATACAAAAAAGGGGCTGGGGATCTGGCTCAGTGGTAAAGTGTCCCAGAGTTCAATCCCCAGTACCAAAAGAGAAAAATAAAGAATAGCTGCTGAGAAAAACCCATTTTGCACCCACACGTGCTCAGACCTCACCCATTATGTCTGTGATTTCAAAAACAGACACATTATGATATAATAAAAAGTGTGCAAGCCTTTTTCAGTTCAACTCAATACTGAAATCATGTTCAATGGATCCTATTAGACTATTTCTCTAAAATGTCTTTTCTTCACTTTGAACTCATCTAGAATTTTCCTGGCTCCAGTTTTGTGGACTAGCCTTGTTTTTTGGTATTAGGCCAGAGGCTATGAACTTATCTAGATTGGTCACCTAGAAAACCTGGTTTTAAATGCTCTGAAGGCCATTCCCTTTTAACTCCTCCTCATCTGCCAATCTTCCCTCTCTTAGGTTGGAACAGAACAATAAGGAGTAGACCTAGGATATTACACATTTACCCAATTTTAAATCTGTTCCCTTTCTATTGTCTTCTCCTCTTGCCCCAACACTGCAATCTTTCAGTAATATTGCTTATGCTATTTGTTTACAAGATTAATGAAGACAGCAATTCCTAAGTCAAATGAGCTACAATATCATGCAAATGTCACCAAGTCTAAATTGATAGCTGAAATAATTTATCCAATTAGTTAAACAATTCATTGAAAATCTATGAGAAATTCATTTAACTGCAAGCACCTGGCCAACTTCTGAGGTTGCAAAGATAAATAGCTATCCTTTCCCATCGAGAGATTTTATACTCCATCCCTGTAAGGATTACATTATTTCTGAGAAAGTTACTGATAATTTTCTAAAAGTTGTATTTCCTCTTTCCCCCTTGATTGCCAATTTTGATATCTCAACTTGTTGGTTAAACATGTAATGCTTCTGAGGATTCATTGGAATTAACCTCCAGCAGATCCTGGAAAACACTGTACAAATAAGTAGAAAGGAGACCAGTAAGTGGACAGAATTCTGGGGACAGAGTAGAGACTTTGAATCATTCCAAAGAGCATTTTATTCTGGGTGCTACTAGATAAATAGTTACCATCTGTAAGTCCATATTCCAAATTTCATGGATTAAAATTTGGTAGTCTTTTAATTTAGACCTTACCAAAATACGTGAAGTTTGAAGTTTAAAATGATGGCAATCATTCGCAGTGCTGCATTCAGCAGAATTGCTTCAAAGTGATCAGGTAGATTTATTCTTAGTCACCTGGATAATTAGATAGGAGGAGGAACTGTCAGAGCAGAATTGGGTTCTTATTCAGGTGTCTTCAATAAAGCTCAGTTTCCCTGGAGCTGAGCCTTTCTCTTTTTTGTGAAGGAGGAGCTATAATTTCCTATGGATTTCAATGTTTCCATATGTGCTGAATTGGCTTTTTCAGACATGGTTTGATACCCCAAATGCAGCTTGCAAGACACCAGTACCAAACCTAATTATCCCCATTGTCAAAGATGTATACCCGGGCTTGTCCCACAGAAAGGAAGACTATGTGGAGAGGTCAACTGATGAGATTTCATCCTCGAGGCATAACCACTCACCCAAGATTAGGTTAGTTTGCCTTGCAGGAATCTGCAGCATTTTCTGTTCTTCTATGACTCTAACACATGCCATAATGTATTATAATCACAAATTCACATCTTAGCTTCCTACCCATTTTATCAATTACACAAGGGCAGGGATTGGGATTAAGAAAACATTGACTGGCAAATGTCCAGGAGTGTTTGTCATATGGAAAATGTTCTCCTATGTGTTATTCCATTATAGATACAACACACCATGGTGTTTAAGTGTGTGGAGTCTGTGGCATGGCTGTCTCTTCCAGCCAAGCAGCCCTGGGTAAATTTAACTGTTAGATGCATCAGGTTCTTTTGCAAAATATGTACAGTAATGATAACTACCTCATGGTGTGGCCAGATGAATAAATTACTAGAAAAAATGATTTGCAGAAAACATGGTTAATGAAGGGGAGGCAGCCTTAAGATTAAAAAACTTTAACAGAGAATCAGAGAGGAAAGGAGCCACAACCCACAGATAAGCAATCTGAAGCTTGGACTATCTTGAGACTCCCAACTCCATAATCTTAAATATTTTTCTGTGAATTGTTAAGTCAATTTTGTTTGAATTTTCTATTAAGTTGAAAGTGTTCTGGGTTACTTAATGGTCAATCTCATGGTTATGAAATTAAATGTCCTATAATTTAATTAGTATTTTTTGCTAAATTAGTGAGACTGGAATATCCTCATATGTCAATGGCTCTTTGGTGAATATTTTTTGGTTGTTGTTTTATGCTGACAATTTTGCTATATATATTTTTTTGTACCAGGGATTGAACTCAGGGGTACTCAACCACTGAGCCACATCCTCAGCCCTATTTTGTGTTTTACATAGAGACAGAGTCTCACTGAGTTGCTTAGTGCCTTGCGGTTACTGAGCCTGGCTTTGAACTCACGATTCTCCTGTCTCAGCCTCCCTAAGTAACAATTTTCCTATTTAAGAGTATATTTATTTTATGGATTCTTATTGACTATGTACGTAAACATGTATGCATTCAGGCATATATATGTCTGTTACATGGGTTAAACAGTTCTTTTCAAAGTTCATAGTCTCTATCTAAGTTTGTAACTATTTATAGTATAATTTGTTTCTTTATTTTAAGAGTCACTTTTTTTATTAAAACACAATTCTGGGGTCTCATTTAAGAAATTTCACTTTAATTTATAAAAAAATACTCATTTATGTATGCTTCTAAGTGTTTAAAAGATTTTCCTTTTGAAATTTAGTCTTTTATAACCATCTGGAACCTATTTAGAAGTAGGGTGTCATTACTGTAATTTTATTGTTTCCACTGTGGAAAGTCAATTAACCCAGCACTATTTAATAAATGAATTCCTGTCTTTGCATAATTTGTAATGCCTTTGCTATTGTGCACCAAGGATCCATTCTTTCATGCAACTATTTCTGTTTTATTGATATATTTGTCTCTCCCTACATCATCTTCATATAGTTTTAATTAATTTAGATTAAATAATTTGATGTAACTGATAAATGCATATTTATATTTGCTACATCATCTTATTTGCAAAATTCTAAGTTTTCATAGGCTCTTCTATTAATGCATTTCAGTCAATGTATCAATGTTTTGTATTTTGTTTTTTTCATTGAGGTGCTGGAAATTGAACTCAAGCTTTCACAGATACTATATAAGTTCTCTACCACACTGCTACATCCAAAGTATGCTTTTTAAAAATTGAGGTAGAATTTATGTGAGCTTACCCTTTTAACTGTTCTAAAGTGTAAAAGTCAGTGTTTTTGGTATATGCATAGTATTTTATAACAATAACCATGACCTAATTTCACAATATTTTCAAAATCCCAAAGAGAAACTCCATACCCCTTGGATAATTACTTCACATTCCCTTCTATCCTAGCCCATGGAAACCACTAATCTGCTGTCTTCATGGATTTACCTTTTCTTTATATTTTACATGAATAATAGGACATATGGTGTTTTGTATCTGACATCTATTGTTTAACATAGACATTTCAAGATTCATTTATGAAATAACATATGTCAGTATTTTATTCCTTTTTTAATAATCAAATAATATTCTATCACATGGCTGCACTACATTTTATTTACACATGTATCAGTTAATGAATATTTGGATTGTTTCTACTTTTGGAGTAATGAATAATGCCACTATAAACATTCATGGACAATTTTATGTTTGAACATGATTTCAATTCTCTTAGGAGTACAAATGCTAAGTAATACGGTAATTCTATGATTACCTTTTTGAGGAACTACAAAACTGTTTTTCACAGTGCCTGTACAGTTTTACTTTCTCATTAGCAACATATGAGGGTTCCAATTTCTGTACATTCTCACCAACATTTGTTATTTTCCAGTTTTAATAGCCATTCTATTAGACAGCATCTCATTGTGATTATTATTTATACTTAACTAACTACTGGTAATGATGAGCATCTTTTCCTATTTTTTAATCCATTTGTACATCTTCTCTGAAAAATTTGGTAATGGCTGAAACCATTTTTAAATCTGGCTGTTTGTCTTTTAATTGTTGAGTTATAACAGTTCCTTATATATTTGGGATACTGGACTCATGAGGTACATGATCGCAAATATTTTATACCATTCTGTGGGCTAGGGTTATGGTTTGTTAAGGTTGGATGTGATGTGTCCCCCAAAAGCTCATGTTGAGACAATGCAAGAAGGTTTGAAATGATTGGGTTATAGCCTTAACCAAATTAGTAAATTAATCATTGACAGGATTAACTGTGTGGTAACTGGAGGCAGATGAGGTGTGGCTGGAGAAAGTGGTTCATTAGGGGTATGGCTTTAGGGTATATATTTTGTATCTGGAATGTGCAGTCTTTCTCTCTCTGCCTTCTGATCATCATGTGAGCTGCTTCCCTCCATCACACTCTTCCTCCATGATGTTCTGCCTCACCTTGAGCCCCCAGGAATGGAAACAGCCACTTATGGACTGAGACCTCTGAAGCCGTGAGCCTCCAAATAAATTTTCCCCCCTCTACTGTTGTTCTGGTTGAGTCCTTTTAGTCACAGCAGCAAAACAGTGGCATACCTTTTCACAGCATTGAGGAACAAAATTTTAGTTTGCATAAAATTTAATTTATCTCTTTGTTTTTGGCTTGAGCTTTCAGTATCATGTACAAGAAAGCATTGCTTAATCCAAGGTCAAAAAGATTTATTTCTATGGGTTTGAGTCCGCCAAATTTGTTGTTTTTCAAGATTGTTTTGGCTATTTTGGTGCTTGTAATTCCATGTGAATTTTAGGATCAGCTTTTCAGTCTTCACAAAAGGCAGTTTGAATTCTGAGAGTATTAAGATGTGGAGGATGTTGCCATTTCCAGTTTATGAACATAGGTCTCTTTCCCTGTATTTAGGGCTCCTTTAATTTCTTTCATTGGTGTCTATAGTGTTCAGTTCTGTGGTCTTTTACCTCTTTTTAAAATTTTATCTTTTTGAAACTATTGAAAATGGAATTGTCTTCATAATTTTGTTTTAGTTCATTGCTAGTGTATAGAAGTACCACATTTTCATTTTGCTCTTGTATCTTGTAACTATGCTATAATTAGAGGTAATTAATGGTAATGACTATTACCTCTAATAGTTCCATGTGTGGATTTCTCAAGTACCTAGATGTCATCTGTGAAATGAAATAATCGTGCTTTTTCCTGTCTGCATTGCAAGGCTTCCCTCCTTCCCTTTCTTTCTCTCTCTTTCTCTGTGCCTAATTTCCTTGGCTAGCTTGTTAGCTCTTTTCCAGCACAATATTCAGTAAAAGTGAGTATAGAGAGGCAATCCTCGGAGGCGGTTCCAAGATGGCGGCCTAGATGGACGCTGCGGTCAGTCTCTCCAGAGCCAGAGGTTGAAGTTGTGGAAATACCATCTCCCAGCCAGCTTCTGGATATCATCATACAGCTACCCGGGCAGGAATTTCACTTGTGCATGTAAGCAGGGCCACCAGTCAGCAGCCATAGCCACAAGCAGAGTGACTTCAGCAGCAAGCAGCGGCGGAGCTCAGCCGCAGCGGCTCAGCCCAGGGCTCGCCCCGGGCTGGGCCTGCTTCTACAGGGGTACCTGGCTACAACGCCCACCCAACCAGGCAGGGCCCCTAGCAGTTGCTCCCGTGGACACACGGCCCCAGCCGCTAGCCACTTGGGTGCCCAAATTCAGGGTAAGAGTCGCTCCAGAGACCCCAGCGGAGACAGCCCGCCGCACTTCCACTCCAGAGCTCCGGTGCACCGGCAGGAGCCGCAGAGGGCCCAGATCTGCCCGCAGGAACCTCCACGGGTGTCCAGCAAGAGGGAGACCAGGAACTGCCACCTCGAGCCACTGAAGAGCCCAAACTCAGGGTAAGAGTCCCCCCAGACACCCTAGCGAGAGGCAGCCCCGCCCAAGGGCAGCCTGGGCCCGCCCCAGTTCTGCTCCAGAGTTCCTGGGGACCGGCAGGAACTGCAGAGGGCCTCGATCCACCCTCAGGAACTTCCACGGTTGTCCAGCCAAAAGGAGACCAGGGTCAGCTACCTCTAGCCACTGGGGAGCCCAAAATCAGGGCAGGAGTTGCTCCAGAGACACCAGTGCGAGGCAGCCCCATCCAAGGGCAGCC
>PVHX01018977.1:0-35530 GCA_004024805.1 Geosciurus inauris
GCCCCCGAATGGGAGATCCTTGCCAGTCCTCCAGACGCCGCCCCTACACTCTCTTGACCCCCTGCTAGCTCCCGGGTACCAGCCCCCGGGTCCCCCAGCTCCGCCCCAGGCCCCGCCCTCGCGAGTTCCTTGACTCAGGGAGGCTTCTCGCGTGCGTCCCCAGCTCCCGCCGGCAGCCCAGCAGTGTGTCCCGGGCCGGCGGCCCCCGCCTGCCGCCGCCGCCGGCCCCGCCCCCGGGCACCATGCTGCCCTCGCAGGAGGCCTCCAAGCTCTACCACGAGCACTACATGCGGAACTCGCGGGCCATCGGCGTGCTGTGGGCCATCTTCACCATCTGCTTCGCCATCATCAACGTGGTGGTCTTCATCCAGCCCTACTGGGTGGGCGACAGCGTGAGCACCCCCAAGCCTGGCTACTTCGGCCTCTTCCACTACTGCGTGGGCAGCGGGCTGGCGGGCCGCGAGCTCACCTGCCGGGGCTCCTTCACCGACTTCAGCACCATCCCGTCCGGCGCCTTCAAGGCGGCCGCCTTCTTCGTGCTGCTCTCCATGGTGCTGATCCTGGGCTGCATCACTTGCTTTGCGCTTTTCTTCTTCTGCAACACCGCCACGGTCTACAAGATCTGCGCCTGGATGCAGCTCTTGGCAGGTAGGGGAGGGGCGGGGTCGGAACCCCCAGAACAGGCGCCAAGGATGGGATCTCCTTCTTGGAGGAGTCAGAGATTCTGCTCCTCGGTGCTGAGACACATCCTTGGCCCACCCTCAGTAGCTACTAGGGAGGAGATTCAATGAGAGACACCTTAAGGCAGGGGGGAGAGTGTTAGAATTGGGTGTTCGGGTCTACATTCGTGGATTTATATGCACACTGTATTTATTGGTGGGTTAGCATTATGTTATTGTCTCTGAGTCTCTGTTGGCTGTCTTTGTAGAAGTATTTTTCTGAATCAGGGCTTTCTGTAGGTGTTCGATTTCCATTATGTTGAAAAAATCAGGAGACACAGAACCAAGAGCTCTAACTTGGACCTTTAACTCGCTGACATTAATTTGGGTGTTTTGCTTTGCTTCTCTGAGACTTGGTTTCCTTATCTGTAAACAGTGGAGAGGATTCCAGAGGACAAATCAAAGAGTATCTGATAAACTTGAAAGTGCTCTAACAAGGAGTGGGGGAGGCTGGCTGTGGTGCCTATCCAGATGTGGTGATATCCAGATGTGGATAGTTGACAGCATTTAACAACAGGGATCTCCAGAGGGAAAGTTTCCACTCTTTAAAACCTCCACTCCCCAGGCGGGAAGTGTTCTGGTGCCATTCCAGATGGAAATGAGTTCCTGGGACCCTCTGACATATTTGGTTAAGACAGTCAGCCTGGGGCTGCAGCTGTGGCTCAGTGGTAGAGTACTCACCTACTGTGGGTGAGGCACTTGTTTTGATCCTCAGCACCACATAAAAAAATAAATAAATAAAAATAAAGCTATTAATAAAAAAAAAAGACAGTCATCCTACCCTAAGTATCAGCAAAAGGCCTTTTGGGAATGAGAAATGCTGAGACAGTTTTCCAGGATCCATTAGAGTCCCCTGTCCTCACCCACCTTTCGATTGAAGACAGATTTGAAGATTCAGCAACTTGGGCATTTGCCTAATTGCACACAGGGAAGAGAGTTGAGCAGGAGAAAGTGGGGCCAGGGGAGGTTAAGATGGAGGAGGAGGACTAGTCAAGGTTAGGATGAAATTGGAGCCCTCCAGGAATGAGAAAGAGAGGAGAAAATGTAATAGTCATGAATCAGAGAGAGTTTTTACAATAAGCACCTCATAACATTCAACAAGTGATCCACCCTGCAACAGACACTGCTTGCTGGTGATGTTGAAAGCATTTGTAGGAAGTTGGCTTTGTAGCATGGGGTATATTTTCTTGAACATCTCCATTGAGGGGAAACCTCCATCTTTTAAAGGAGGAATGTGATATTTGGAAATGACTGGAAGTCACTCAGGGTCAGGTGTTTGGAATATCATGGGTGATCAAACTAAGCATTGTCACTTGGGATGAAAGCCAAGATAATGAGGACAAGGTCATGAGGCTGGTTCCCTTACTCCAGAGGACTTAACAAATGTTGGGAGGAATTACTGCCCCATTGGAAGAACGGCACAATCTCCTGAGAGGACGGATTTGAAGAAGGCAGTGCATATTAAGATGTAGATTTTTTTTTTCTGTAGTACTGGGGATTGAACAAGGGCCTCTCCTATACAAGGCAAGCACTCTACCACTGAACTACATCCCCAACCCTTTTTATTTTATTTTGAGACAGTTTCTCACTAAGTTGCTGAAGCTGGCCTCAAACTTGCAGCCCTCCTGTTTCAGCATCCTGAGTCACTGGGATTACAGATATGGGCCACCACACCCAGCCCAGATGTGGACATTCCAATCACTTGCTTCAAATCCATCTCACTCCACTCAACTTCAATGTGGATTTTTCCTCTGATACTGGGGATTGTACCCAGGGGCACTATATCATTGAGTCACAGCCCCCGTCCTTTTTTTTTTTTTTTTAATATTTTTTAGTTGTTGATGGATCTTTATTTTACTCATTTATTATTTATATGTGGTGCTGAGGATTGAACCCAGTGCCTCACACATGCTAGGCAAGTGCTCTATCACTGAGCTACAGCCCCAGCCCAGCCCCAGTCCTTTATTTATTTATTTTTTTGCTTTTTATTTTGAGACAAGGTCTCGCTAAATAGCCAGGCTGGCCTTGAACTTGTGATTCTTTTGCCTCAGCCTCTCAGGTAGTTGGAATTATAGGTGTGCACCACCGTGCTTGGCTCTTTTTAAATCTTTGAAGAAAGCAGAATTGTAGGATGTGGGGGTTATCTCTCCATGTTTCCCACTGGTACCCAGACAGATGATATTTTGTGTTTCCATTCTATAATTCTTCCAAAGGCAAGCTGGGATGAATAGACACTCAGCTGGACACCCCCCTGCCCCCGCCCCCCATTCATCAGCCTAAATTTGGAGTCTGCAGATGGGTTGCTGACTGTTTGGCCTTCAAATTCTCTGTAATCCATGTGCGTTTTAATCTTGGGGATTTGATGAACCGTCCAACAGCCCCCACATAATCATTGAATTTCAGAGATCTTGGTGATCATCTCCTTGCTATTCTACTCTCTCCTCCCTGCTTGAGAGAGAGGAGACTGAGTGTAGAGAAATGAAGGTCTTATGAGGCCAACCAGGGAATAAATGAGTTCTAAGGCTCTGGGGTTCTTAACTTCTGGTCCAGGGCACTTTCCCATGTGTTACTGTCCCATTCCTGAGGGTTGAGAAGCTGAGGAACAGTTTATTCCATTTTGCTCAGAGACATCTGAATTCCCTTAGTAAGCGACTGGTTCGCTTTGCTTAATCAAGTAACACCAGCCCAGAGGCCAGACCACTGTGCTGTGAGTCATGGGAATGGAGCTCTAGGCCGACTCTGCCTGTGTCTCACCAGTGTTAGATCTTTTTAGTTTAAATCTCAGTTTTCTTATCTGTACCGGGGTGGGGGGTAGGGGGGCGGATTAGATTATTTGATGTAAAGTATCTTTTTTCAGCTCCTATACAACTCTTTCACCAAGATCATTCCATTTAGATCTACAGCCCCAGCCCTTTTTATTTTATATGGAGACAGAGTCTCACTAAGTTGCTGAGGCAGGCCTCGAACTTGCAATCCTCCTGCCTCAGCAGGAGGAATCCTGCTGGAGTGAGAAAGTGAAAGATCTGTCATCCCCAGAGGAACTGCAGAGAAGCAAGGGGCTTTGTGTCATGTAAGAGTTAGAATGCCTATTAGGTGATTCTTGCCCCTGTGAACTTTTTTTCCCCCCCAGTACTGGGGATTGAACTCAGGGTTGCTCTACCACTGAGCTACATCCCAGCCCCTTTTTTTTTTTTTTAATTTTGAGACAAGGTCTTGTTAAGTTGCACAGGCTGGACTCCTGCCTCAGGCTCCTGAATTGCTGGGATTATAGGTATGCACCACCATGCCCAGCTTCCTGTGAACTTTTATTTATTATTATTTATTAATTAATTTATTTATTTGGGTACTGGGGATTGAACTCAGGGGCACTCAACCACTGAGCCACATCCCCATCCCTATTTTTTGTGTTTTATGTAGAGACAGGGTCTCACTGAGTTGCTTAGCGCCTCACCGTTGCTGAGGCTGGCTTTGAACTCGTGATTCTCCTGTCTCAGCCATCCTAAGTGCTGGGATTATGGGCTTGCGCCACCACACCTGGCTATACTTTTATTTTATTTACTTATATTTATGAGGTGCTGAGGATTGATCCCAGTGCTTCATGCATGCTAGGCAAGCACTCTACCACTGAGCTACAGCCCCAGCCCCCTAGGGTGATTCTTTTTGGCCTGGCTTTTGCCAAGTGTCCACCTCTTTGTCATGGTGACTTAGGCCTGAGCATGTGCCTTTCCCTGAGCACGTGCCTTTCCCCTCCACCAGATGGACTGCTGGTAGAGAAAAGTCAGTTCCCCGAAAGGTAAATCAAGGGTGACAGCTGTAAGAGGGGAACCATGGGGAAGACAACTGCAGACAGAAGCTCCTACTCTGGGCAGTCTGAGCCCCAGCAGGTGCAGGGCTGTGAGGTGGAAACCCAGAGCAACAGAGGGGGCTACAACTTAGTTGGGAAGTGAGACTGGAGTTGGGGAGGGCGTGGACAGGTACGAGGTAGTAGGCAGCATTCAGAACAGAGAAGAAGATCATGGTGGAGGCGCAGAACTAAGGAAGCTGCATTTGTCTTGAGCGTGGCCTCCACGTAGGGGAGCAGCAAGAGAGGCCAGGAAGGAAGAATGAGGGTCATTGTGTGCTGGGTTAGGGAGTGCACACTTTAATTATCAGGCAGTTGGGTGTGACTTTGGATGCTACTCTAGCTCAGGAAAATGGTTAATGAATTCTGAGCCTTTACTACATGTTACATGATGTGCTAAACATTTCACATGGGTCGGATTGAACCCTCACAACAATCCTATGGAGCGGGTATCATTTTTCATATTTTATAGATGAGAAAAATGAGCCTCAAAGAGGAAGAAGTCACTTGTTCAAGGTCATACAGGTGGTAAGTAGTGGACTCAGGATTGTGACTCCATCTTGATCTTTCAACTGCAAAGCCCAAGCTTTTGGTTGACAGTGTAAGAATGGTACAGACAGTGGCAGAAGTTTCTGCCAGAATGTGGAGTAGAAGCTGGAAGAGCCTGGGAGCTCTTTATGGAATTCAGACTCAGTTTCTTAGGGCTTCCCAGGATATCTCTGACATTCATTTACCTGGTTGTTTCCATTTATTGAGAACATACAAGGTGCCAATTTCATGCTGGTTGTGGTGGCATATGCCCGTAATCCCGGTAGCTCCAGAGGCTGAGACTGGAGGATTGTAAGTTCAAAGCTAGCCTCAGCAAAAGTGAGGCGCTAAGCAGCTCAGTGAGACTTTGTCTCTAAAAAAAAAACAAAACAAAACAAAATAGGGCTGGGGCTCAATGGTTGAGTGCCCCTGAATTCAGTCCCCAATACCCCCCCCCAAAAAAGGTGCCAGTTTCTGTGCTAGGCATTTCCACATTCACTGTTTTAATCTCCATCTGTTAAAATGACTTGCTCTAAGCTGGATGTGGTGGTGCATGCCTGTTATCCCAGTGATTTGGGAGGCTGAGGATGGAGGATCCTAAATTCGAGGCCAGCCTCACCAATTTAGTGAGCTCTTTGTCTTTAAACGAACAAAACAAAACAAACAAACAAGACTTGCTCCAAGGTCACACATCTAATAGAAGGTAGAGCTGAAACTCCATGCAGGTCTAAATGGATCTAGAGACCCTGTTCTTGCCACTGAACTGAAACCTGCAAAGTGAATACAGAGATTACAAATTAGAGCTGTAAGCTCTGTGTACTAAACGTTGCAGGTAGGCTGGGTGAGGATGGCCAAGGTGAGGTTCCCAGATGGAATAGAGACTCAAGCTGAGGCCTGGTCTGGGCTGGAGGGGGCGGTGTGAGGTAATTGTTTAAGAACAGAGGACATAGAACCTGCATCCTGCCACTTACCAGCTGCATGGCTTTGGAACAGTCAGCTTGCCTTTCTGAATCTCAGTTTCTAAGTCTGTAAAATAGAGACTGTTGTTACACCTTCGAAGGGTGATGGAAAGAAATAGCTGAAACAATGGCTGTGAAATGCCAAGTGTGATTTCCGCTCTGTAGTAAGTAAGCACTCAATAAAAGGCCCTTGTTATTCTTATGAAGAACAGTTTGGGGGGCTGGGGTTGTGGCGCAGTGGTAGCGTGCTCGCCTAGCATGCGTGAGGCACTGGGTTCGATCCTCAGCACCACATAAAAATAAAATAAAGATATTCTGTCCACCTACACCTAAAAAATAAATGTTTAAAAAAAAAAAAAAAGAACAGTTTGGGAGGAGTCCCTGATGCTCTGAGTTTGCCCTTGCAGGGATGATCAAAGGGTTTGAGAAGTTGCAAACTAAACTGTTAGTCCTACCAATCAGCTTGCTCAACTCTCATTTTACAGATGAAAGACCTGAGTCCCATAGAGAAGAAGAGATAAGTTCATGGTCATGGAGTGAGACTTGAAACTAGGCCCCTCCCCTGTCCATCAAAGGGTGAGGATTCTGACCATGATTTGTTTGATATTGAGTGCTTATGACAGGCCAGATGCTGCCCTGGTGTTGGGATCACAGCAGAGCACGGAGTGTGTGAGGTGAGGGCTTGGGGATGTGGCTCTTAGCTCAGTGGTACACTGCTTGCCTAGCATGCACCGGTCCCTGGGCTCAGTTCCCAGCACTGTCAATCCATCCGTCAACTGATAAAAGAAAGCATGGGATGGAATGGAAGCGTGGGGAGACTGGAGGTGGGAGGTGAGGGCAGGGGCTGGCTGGTGTGATCCAGAGGTGAGCATCTTCCAGCTTTCCAGACTGTGTCCTCAATCCCCAGGGGTCTCTGGGCGATGTTGAGCAATCACAGGCGTGCTCATTCCTATAACTAAAATAAACATCCACGCATCTCTGCGGGTCCTTGGTTTCTGTTTCAGGTTAGGTTTGGGATTTTATTCATTCAGTAATAGGATGCACATGTAGGATGTGCATGACCCTGCTGAGCGGATTGGGGGATTTCTTTTCTCCCACCCTCCTTTTCTTCCTCTTTCCCTCTCTTATTCCTTTCTTCCTCCCTCAACTCTCCCTGCCTTCTTCATTTTTGCCTCTCTCCTTGCTCCATTCCTTTCTTCTCATATCAACCATTTACCAAAGGCCTCTCTGGTGTGTAGGTTCTGGGAATCCTGCGTAAGAATCTTCCTCCCAGGAACCTCAATGTCTAATGGAAGAGATTAGAAAGAAAACAAATCATTGCTGTGTGGTGCAACAAAAAGAATGATTGAATCTTACACTGAGGACATGAAGGGGACTTCTAACACAGTTAGGGACAGCCAGGGAAATCTTGCGAAAAGGACAACAACATTTGAGACAAACACCTTCTCCTTTTTTCTTTTTCTTTTTTTCCCTCTGTGGTGCTAAGGCTGGAAGCCAGGGCCTCGACTTGCCAGGCAAGCACTCGACACTGAGCTATATCCCCACCCCCAATTTAAGTTGAATCTTAAAGGATGAGTGGAAAGAGAAAGGCAAACCTTTCTCAGTATGATCAAAAACATGAAGGTGGGGATAGCCTGGTGTGCTTTCAGAACACACAGGAAAGGTAGAAGTTGGGACGAGGGCAGGAGCTGGATCACAGAGACCTTCTAAGTCATGGAAAGGAGTTCAGACTGGGCACAGGCAGCAGATTGTTGAAGGGTTTTTTTTTTTTTAATATTTATTTTTTAGTTGTAGGTGACAGAATATCTTTATTTTATTTTTATGTGGTGCTGAGGATGGAACCCAGTGCCTTATGCGCACTAGGCGAGCACGCTACCACTGCGCTATAATCCCAGCCCTGAAGGTTTTTTTTATATATATTTATATATATATTTTAGTTGTAGATGGACACAATGTCTTTATTCCATTGCTTTGTATGTGGTGCTGAGGATCGAACCCAGGGCCTCACGCATGCGAGGCAAGCGCTCTACCGCTGAGCTACAATCCCAGCCCCCTGAAGGTATTTTTTAATTGTTAATTTTTTTCAGACTCTCGTTGACTTTTTGCAAAAGTTAACACAACACTGGATAAACAAACTGAAAAGTGAAAAGGTTATACATTTCTACACAGCGGCTCCTTCCCACCCTCATCTCCCGTGGTTTCTTCCAGAGACAACCTAATCTATTTCCAGGAAGTTCCATAATTGTACAAGCAAATGCAAACTCTTGTTTTATATATACCAATATGTCAGCATGTCATATACTAAATTGTATATGAGTTATCTATCACTGCATAACAAATCACCCCAAAACTTAATGGCTAAAAGTCACAAGAATTTATTTTCTTTGTTTCTATGCGTCACAGGAGTTTGGAGGAGCTCAGATGGGGGCGGGTAGTTCTGACTCAAGGTCTCTCGTGAAACTGCAAGCAAGACCTGAGCTGGGGCTGCAGTTATCTGAAAGGTGACTGTGTTGGCAGGGGACTTCACAGATAAAGGAAGAAGCCACACTGCCTGCCCCTCTACCCCATTTTCAGTGACAACTTAAATATTGAGATAAAATGCATAGGTTATACCATTTATGCATACAAAGCAAAGAAGTCAGTGATTTTTAGTATATTCACAGAGTTGTGCAACATTACTGCAATCGATTTCAGGATATTTTCATCATCTCAGGAAGAAGCCCTCTAATTCCTGGCTTTTTATTCTCCCCAGCCCTTGACAACTATTACTTTCTCTGTAGACTGCCTGTTCTGAACATTTCATGTTCTTTTCCTTTTTTTTTTTTTTTTTTTTTGGTACTGGGGATTGAACCCAGGGATGCTTTACCACTGAGCCACATCCCCAGTCCTTTTGATTTTTATTCACTAAGTTGCTTAGGGCCTCACTAAATTGCTGAGGCTGGCCTCAAACTTGAAATTCTCCTGTCTCAGCCTCCTGAGTTGCTGGAATTGTAGGTGAGTGCCACCATGCCTACCAGGACATTTCATGTTGTATGGTCTTTCATGCCTGGCTTCTCTCACTTAGCACAATGTTTTCAAGGCTCATTTATGCTGTAGCGTGTGTGAATACTAAATTCCTCTTTGTGCCAAATAATATTCCATTGTATGGATATATCCCATTTTGCTTATCTTTTCACCCATGGATAGGCATTGGGGTTGTTTCCACCGTTGGACTATTGTTAATGATGCAGTGAACATTTGTGTACAAGTTTTGTGTGATCACATGCTTTCATTTCTTTTGGGTACATACCTTCAAGTAGAATTGCTGAGTCAATGGCAACTGCATATTTAACATTTTGAGGGACATCTAGATTGCTTTCCAAAGTAGTGGAACCACTGGACAGTCTCAACAGTTGTATATGAAGTTTCCTCTCTCTGAATATTCTCATTAGCACTGTTAGACTTTTTGGTTACAGCCATCCTACTGGGTGTGAGGTGATGTCTCCCTGTGGGTTTTTGTTTTTTGGGGGAGGGTACTGGAGATTGAACTCAGGGGCACTCAACCACTGAGCCACATCCCCAGCCCTATTTTGTGTTTTATGTAGAGACAGTTGCTTAGCACCTCGCCATTGCTGAGGCTGGCTTTGAACTTACGATTCTCCTGTCTCAGCCTCCCTAAATGCTGGGATTGAGCCACCGCGCCCAGCTTTCCCTGTAGTTTTGATATGCATTTCTTCAATCATTCATTGCCCAAGCACCATTTATTGAAATGTTTTCCTATATTTATTGGCCATTTACGTATGGAAATTTCTGCACATGTGTGCAGAAATATCTATTCAGATCCTTCGTTCTCTTTTTATATAGGTTATTTGTCTTATTATTGAATTATATGTTTTAAAATACATATTCTCGATAGGGACATCTTTTCTTTATTTATTTTCCGTGTTTGAAACAGGATCTCACTAAGTTGCTCAGGCTGTCAGAGACTCTACAATCTTCCTGCCTCAGCCTCACCAGTTGCTGGGATTACAGGCCTGTGCCACCACATTCAGCATATTGATCATGTCCTTTGAACAAGATCACAACAGTTTTAAATTTATGCAAAGTCCAGTTTATCTATTTTTTAATTTTATTATCTGTGCCTTTGGTGACCTTCCTAAGAATCCACTGCCACATCCAGAGTAACAAAGATTTACTTCTCTCTATTCTTCTAAGAGTTTTGTAGTTTGTATTCTTACATTTAGGTCTTTGAGTCATTTTGAATTCTGTGTGTGTGTATGTATGCGTGTGTGTGCGCGCACACGCACACACATGCATACATGTGTGTGTTGGGGATTGAACCCAGAGCTTTGTGCATGCTGAGCACACATTCTACCACTGAACCACACCCTTAGCCCCTTGAGTTAATTTTTTGTGTGGTAAGAGATATGAGTCCATCTTCATTCTTCTGTACCTGGTTATCCAGTGGTCCAAGCATCATCTATCGAAAAGATTACTCTTTTTATTTTGGTACCAGGGATTGAACCCAGGGGCGCTTAGCCACTGAGCCACATGACCAGCCCTTTTTATATTTTAATTAGAGACAGGGTCTCACTAAGTTAGTTAGGGCCTCCCTAAATTGTTAAGACTAACCTTGAACTTGTGATCCTCCTGCTTCAGCCTCCTGAGCCACTGGAATTTCAGGCATGTGCTGCGGTGTCCAGCTGATCACTCTTTCTTCACTGAATGATCTTGTTACCCTTGTGAAAAAAAACTGATGGACTGCTGGACACTGTGGCTTACACCCATTAATCCATCTACTCGGGAGGCTGAGGAGAAAGAATCACAAGTTGGAGGCCAGCCTGGGCAACTCAGCGAGACCCTGTCTCTAAATAAAATACAAAATGGCTCAGTGGTTGAGCGTCCCTGAGTTCAATCCCCAGTACAAATAAATAAATAAATAAATAAACAAATAAATAAATAGGCTCAAGCAGCCTCAGTGAAGAATGATGCATTGGATGGAGGCTTGACTGGAGGCAGGGAATCCAGGAAGAAGACTGTGGCAGTGGTCCAGGCAAGCCGTGCTTGGGTTGGGGGCAGGCAAGCAGGAGCAAGATGGGAGACCTGTTTGGGTGACTGGTGGGTATGTTGGGGGTGAGGGCAAGGCAGATGCTGTGCAGGTACGTGACACCAAGTTTCCTGCCTGGATGATTGGGTCTCTGAAGGAGACACTCACAAAGGAGGCAGGAGGAGGACCATGATTGAGGAATGTTGATTTTGAGGGTCCACATGGCACGTCCAACAAGCAATGGGAGGTTTTGGGTATGGAGTCAAGCAGACAGTTCCAGGTGGGAGATGGACATCACCACAATGAAGGTTCATCTGAGTGAGGATGGAATTGCCCGGGGAGGGTGTGTGGAAGGAGAAGAGGAAACAGCTCAAGAAATCGACCCTTGGGCTGGGGCTGTGGCTCAGTGGTAGAGCGCTTGCCTTGCATGCGTGAGGCACTGGGTTCGATCCTCAGCACCACATACAAAAAAAATAAAAAATAAAATAAAGAAATCAACCCTTATGGGGCAGTAGGAGGAGCAAGAAGAGGAGAGGAGTCAGAGTAGTAGGAGGCACATGAGCAACTGCTAAGGATGGCTGTGAGGGAGACTACCTGTTCTGAGCAGAAAAGGGTGGGCTGGGAAGGGGTGGAATCACTTGGAACGTGGGGAAGGTGGCAGAGATTTGGTGCTGGGACGGAACCTGGGGCCTCCAGCATGGTAGGCAAGTGCTGTACCACTAAGCTATGCCCCCAGCCCTGGAATTTCATACCCTATGAAATTATGCTTCGAAAGTGAAGGAGAGCCGGGCGTGGTGGCACATGCCTGTGATCCCAGCACTTAGGGAGGCTGAGACAGGAGAATCGCAAGTTCAAAGCCAGCCTCAGCAACATGAGGCACTAAGCAACTCAGTGAGACCCTGTCTCTACATAAAACACAACATAGGGCTGGGGATGTGGCTCAGTGGTCGAGTGGCCCCTGAGTTCAATCTCCAGTACCAAAAAAAAAAAAAAAAAAAAAAATGTGAAGGAGAGGCCAGACATAGTGGAGCATGCTTGTAATCCCAATGACTGGGGAAGATGAGGCAGGAGGGTTGTAAATTCAAGGCCAGTCTCAGAAATTTAGTGAGACATCATTTCAAAAAGAAAAAAAAAATAAGGACTGAGATATAGCTCGGTGGAATGCTTGCTTGCCTATCTTGTATGCAGCCATGGGTTCCACCCCCAGTATTACAAAAAACAAACGTGAGGGAGAAAGCTGATCACTGCAGCAGGTGTCCGTAATCCCAGTAAACTCAGGAGGCTGAGGCAGGAGGATCTTAAGTTCAAGGCCAGCCTGGGCAACTTAGCCAGACCTGTCTCAAAATGAAATTTTAAAAAGGGAATGGGGATGTAGCTGAGTGGTGGAGTGCTTGACTAGTATGTGTGAGGCCTTCAATTCAATTCCCATTACCACCGGAAAAAAAAATTTTAAATAAGATACACACACACACACACACACACACTTAGTGGATGTAACAAATAGTTTCTTTAAAATAATATCAAGGGCTGTGGTTGTGGCTCAGTGGTAGAGCGCTTGCCTAGCATGTGTGAGGCACTGGGTTCGATTCTCAGCACCACATATAAATAAATAAAAAATAAAGGTCCATTGACAACTAAAAATATTTTATAAAAATAAAATAAAATAATATCAAGAATGTATTCAAGAATGTGTGTGTGTGTGTGTGTGTGTGTGTGTGTGTATGTATATATACGGTCCTGGGGCTGTAGCTCAGTGGCAGAGCACTTGCCTAGCATGTGTGAGGCACTGGGATTTATCCTTAGCACCATATAAAAATAAACGAATAAAATAAAGGTATTCTGTACATCTACAACTTCAAAAAACGATTACACACACACACACAAAGTGAATGATAACAGTGATATGGGCAAGGAGTTGGGATTATTTTGTTATTACAAGGTATACACACTACCCACGAGATCATATAGAGTTTTTTGAAAGTGGATTTAGAACTGGGTATGGTAATGCACTCCTGTAATCCCAGTGACTCAGAAGGCTGAGGCAGGAGGATCACAAGTCCAAGGTCAGCCTTAGCAACTTAGTGAGGCCCTAGGTAATTTAGTGAGATCCCATCTCAAAATAAAAAATAAAAAGATCAGGGGATGTAGCTCAGTGGTAAAGCACCCAGGGGTTCAATTCCCATATATTGTGCATATATATGCACAATATTCTAAAGAAGGAGAGAAAATGGAACTATATACATTACATACGATGTTCAGTTAAAACCAAAAAAAATGCAGAACAGAAGAGAAAAACAAGAATAAATAACAGGCAGCAAACAGAAACCAATAACAAACATTGTTGGTATTAGTCCAGCAGCATCAGTAATTATTCTGAGTGGCAAGGTCTAAATGCACCAATTAAAAACAGGTTGTCAGAGTGTATCAAAAAAACAAGCCCCAATTCTATGTTGTCTTTCAAAGAACACACTCTAAAGAAGCATACAGATTAAAAGTACCAAAAAGAATTCACCAAGCTGTTTCATTTTTCTTTTTTTTAAAAAATATTTTAGTTGTTGATGGATCTTTATTTTATTCATTTATTATTTATATGTGGTGCTGAGGATTGAACCCAGTGCCTCACGCATGCTAGGCAAGCGCTCTACCACTGAGCCACATCCCCAGCCCCTCTTTTTTTTTTTTTTTAAATATTTTTTTAGTTGTAGATGGACACAGCATATTTATCTATCTATCTATCTATTTTTTAATATTTATTTTTTAGTTGTAGGCAGACAGAATATCTTTATTTTATTTTTACATGGTGCTGAGGATCAAACCCAGTGCCTCACGCATGCTAGGTGAGCACGCTACCACTGCACCACAACCCCAGCCCTTATTTATTTATTTTTATGTGATGCTGAGGATCGAACCCAGTGCTTCAGACGTGAGAGACAAGTGCTCTACCATTGAGCTACAGCCCCAGCCCACCAAGCTGTTTCTTATTCCTCACAAAGGCTCTGTGGAATGGGTAGTAAAATGATAGGGCAGATGTTGTGATCCTCTTTTTTTTTTTTTTTTTTTTTGGTACTGGAGATTGAACTCAGGGGCACTCGACCACTGAGCCACATCCCCAGCCCTATTTTGTGTTTTATGTAGAGACAGGGTCTCACTGAGTTGCTTAGTGCCTCACCCTTGCTGAGGCTGGCTTTGAACTCATGATCCTCCTGTCTCAGCCTCCCAAAGCGCTGGGATTACAGCCACTGCACCCATCTGTGATCCTCATTTTATCGGTGAAGAAACTGAGGCCCAGAGAGGTAAAATGACCTTGCCTAAAATTGCAAAGGATGGAGCTGAGCCTCCTGGGGAGGCAGGACAAGGTGGGATGTGTTTCCCAAGTATGGGGCATATTCAAGATGGCACCAGGAAGCTGCAGGGAGCACTCTGTTCCATTTGCCTTCTTTTATAACTGTGGAGTGAAGGTGTTGGTTTGGTGCTAATGTGTTTTCAACTCCTGTCACACTTACTAATAGTCCTTTGAACAAAGAGATGAGCCCTCAGGCTCAGAGCATTTGTCAGGGAAAAGTGTCTAACTAGAAACTAAGAACACTGTTTTGGTTTCATTATATTTATAGTGTCTTTCTATTTATGGCAAATGATTTTGGTTTCTTTTTTCTTTGAAAGTGATTGAGTTTACTTATTTTTCTCCCTATACTGGGGATTGAACCCAGCAATGCTTTAGCTGCTTCCCTAGCCCTTTTTATTTTTATTTATTTAGTTAGTTAGTTGAGACTGTGTCTAGCCAAGTTGCAAGGCTGTCTTTGACATTGCGATCCTCCTGCCTCCGCATCCTAAGCCACTGGAGAGGCATGTGCCACTGTACCTGGCTAGACTCACTTTTACTTAAAAAGTGGATTGGAGCCGTGTATGGTGGCTCACGCTTGTAATCCCAGCACTTTGGAAGGCTGAGACAGGAGAATCGCGAGTTCAAAACCAGTCTCAGCAAAAGCGAAGCACTAAGCAACTCAGTGAGACCCTGTCTCTACATAAAACACAAAATAGGGCTAGGGATGTGGCTCAGTGGTCAAGTACCCAAGTTCAATGCCTGGTACCCCCCCCAAAAAAAAGGATCCCTGGTACCCCCTACCCACTGCAATAAAATGAGTCTGTTAAAAGAAAAACACAAAGTAAGGACCTGTCTGGACTTGAATACAGATCCTATCATTTACTGTGTGACATTGGATATAGCAGTGAATAAATTCCTGTGAGCCTTGGCTTTCTCAGACAATGAGGGTGATATTTTTCCCCACCTCATAATTTTTTTTTAAGATTAAATGAGATGTTAGGAGTTTAGCAACCTGGCACATAGTTAAGAACTCAATGTTATTTTTTTAAAAACTCCTCATTATTATTATTATTATTATTTTATTATTATTTGCAGTCCCAGGAATTGAACCAGGCCCTTGAGTATGCCAGGCAAATGCTCTACCATTGAGCCACACCCCCCAGCCAAATAATAATAATATTATTATTATTTTATTTGTTGTTTTTAGATATACATGATAGTACATATTATACATACATGGGGTGCAACCCTTTACAATTTTGATCCCATTCTTGTGGTTGAACATGATGTGGAGTTTCACTGGTTGTGTATTCATATATGAGCATAGAAAAGTTATGTCGGATTCATCCTATTATCTTTCCTATTCCCATTCCCATCCCTTCCCTTCATTCCCCTTTGTCTAATCCAATGAACTTCTATACTTCCCCTCGCTATTCTTCCTTGTTATGGGTTAGCATCCACATATCAGAAAGAACATTCGACCTTTGTTTTTTGGGACTGGCTTATTTCACTTAGAATGATACTTTCCAGTTCCATCCATTTTCCAGCAAATGCCATAATTTCATTCTTCTTTATAGCTGAGTAATATTCCATTGTGCATGTAAAACACATTTTCTTTATTCATTCATCTGTTGAAGTGGCTGTGTCGCTGTAGAATGCAAGGATTTTAAGTCCTTTGGGTATAGACTGAGGATTAGGATAACTAGGTCAAATGGTTCCATTCCAAGTTTTCTAAGGAACCTTCATACTGCTTTTCAGAGTGGTTGCACCAGTTTGCACTCCCACCAGCAATGTATGAGTGTACCTTTCCCCCACATCTTTGCTAACATTTATTGTTACTTGTATTCTTGATAACTGCCATTCTGGAGTGAGATGGAACCTTTATAGTTTTAATTTGAATTTCTCTAACTACTACAGATGTTGAACATTTTAAAATATATTTTTAACTATTCATATTTCTTCTGGGAAGTACCTGTTTAGTTCCTTTGCCCATTTATTGATTGGGTTTTTTTTTTTGATGTTAAGTTTTTTGAGTTCTTTGCATATCCTGGAGATCAGTGCTCTATCTGAAGTGCAGGTGGTAAAAGATTTTCCTCCATTCTGTAGGCTCTCTGTCTGTGCAATTCCCATTAGAATTCCAATGACCCTCTTCATAGAAATAGAAAAAAGTCATGAAATTCATTTGGGAAAATAAGAGGCCTAGAATATAGCCAAAGCAATCCTTAGTGAGAAAAGTAATGCAGGAGGCGTCACAATACCAGACCTTAAATTATACTACAGAGCTATAGTAACAAAAGCAGCATAGTGTTGGCACAAAAATAGAATTGAAGGCCCATGGAACAGAATAGAAGACATAGAGATATACCCACATGAATACAGCAGATATCTCACACTAGACTAAGGTGCCATAAACATACATTGGAGAAAAGATAGCCTCTTCAACAAATGTTGGGAAAACTGGAAATCCATAAGTAGTAGATTGAAATTGAACACCCGTGTCTTACCCTGTGCAAAAATCAACTCAAAGTGGATCGAGGACCTAGGCATTAGACCACAGACCTTGCACCTATTAGAAGAAAAAGTAGACCCCACTCTTCATCCTGTCAGCTCAAGAACAGACTTCCTTAACAAGACTCCAGGACAGAAGTATCAGGGGTCTCCTGAGTACTGCTGACCTTCAGGTGTAGAGTATAAGCTTCAGCAGCCGTCATGACCCACATTCTCAGAAACTGTCTTCCTTTAGACATTTCAAATGAGCTCAGTCACCAAATGAAGAGCTTTGTGTCCCTGTGACCTCTTCACTTTTGTTCCAGTAACCTGTCCAGCAGATTCCATATCCAACCTGATTCTTTTCGATGAGCTCCTGGTTCTGGGATATAGCATTCACAACCTTCTCTGATGTTACTCAGGGATGGAAGTGTCAAGGGTCTCTTGAGCCCTGTTGACCTTCAGATATGGAGTAGAAGCTTCAGCAGCCATCATGACCCACGTCCTCAGAAACTGTCTTCTTCAGACATTTGATATGAACTCAGTCACCAGGTGAAGAGCTGTTGGCGGGCCCTGTTCATCTCACCAGAGCAAGTTGGTCTCCCCAATATTAATATTATTAATCTAATTTTACCATAATACCTCCTGCTTGGAGCAGGAAGAGTCTGTGGACTGTAGAGCTGCTAGAGGGAGATGCCGCATCCTAAGACTCCTGTGACTGCATTAGGGGTTCTCAACCAAGGATAATCACGTCTCAGGGGACATTTACCAATGTCTGGAGACTTTCTAAAAATGGTTACCAACGTGAGATTGCCACTAGGATCTAGTGGGTAGAGGCCAGAAATGATGCTAAACATCCCAGGGTGTACAGGACGACCCCACTACCACAAAGAATTCTCCAATCTGAATTTAGAAGCTGCTGAGGTTGAGAAGCCTTGCCCTACTGCATCCTGCACCTGTATCTGTGCCTCAGCCGCAGCTAGCTCTTCCACCAGCTCTTAGCTTCCTAAAGACACTTGAACTTGGAATCCAAAGAGCTCAGCCTGTTTCTTCATCCAGCAAATGGGAATGCTGGAGCCTGCCTTGTCTATGACATTTCATCTCTTGATGGTTGAGCCTCTTGTGCACTTCCCTGGCCTGATCTCTTTCTTTCTCCCTCTAGCTCCAAGGAAACCCATTCTGTGTGTGTGTGTGTGTGTGTGTGTGTGTGTACTGGGGATCAAACACGAGGTGCTTTACCACTGAGCCACATCCACAGCCCTTTTCATTTTTTATTTTGAGACAAGCTCTCGGTAAATTGCTTAGGGCCTCTGTATGTTGCTGAGGCTGGCCTCAACCTTGCAATCCTCCTTTTTCAACTTCCTGAGAGGCACATACCACCACACTCAGCAAGGAAACCCAGCTTTGACTTTTCTCCTTGACTTCTGGGTGCTTCTCATTCTTGGAGTTGCCTTCTGGGCCCCATGGCCACCATCTGAAAGCCTACAGAGCAAAGGAGGACAAAGGAATACTCCAGCTTTCTCCAACCATCTGTGTTCTTCTGGGTCTCGGCTCCTAGTTGGTTTCCTTCGAAGCACTCCTTGACATGTATAGTGATTCTGTTTGTGTGTTAACGTGATTGAATTTCAGAGCATAGGCCTCAGACACATTGCTTGTCCCCAACATACTGCATAGTGTGTAGGACACATAACACGTGCTCAGACACTGACTTGTGGAATGTATGAACTGAGAGGAAGGGAGAGAGAACAGGGTGAAGGGACAGATAAAGAGGGAAGAAGAGCGAAGTGGGGGTGTTGAATGAATGTTAAATGTTGAGAGGCATAAACAGAAAACGGGGAGTCTAAGCTCAGATTTGAGTACAACATAGGGAGAAAGAGAGAGCGAGAGGGGACCACACAATGTATAGGGAAGGAACCCGAGGTTTCCATGCCCGGGTTGCAGAGGGGAGGAGATCTGCCTGCAGTAAGCTTGAGCTGCAAGTTGGAAGGCTAGAGTGCTGGGATACAGGAACGGTTTCCATGGAGACAGGTATGCTCTGGGGAGCAAAAACAGACTGTGTGGCTGTGGCTTGCCACTGTAGCGCTCAGGGAGAGGAGGGCAGGAAAGGAGATGGACAGGCAGATGGGCAGTGTAGATTTGTGCCATGTCCAGGCTCTTCCCTACTGGGAAGATTCTCTTCTACTGCCTCTTGCTGAAGATTCAGAGGCAGGGGATGGGGAGGCAGGAGCCCTTCAGTAGGGCCAGGGCTGAGTGCTGGACAGGTACTGAGACCACTCTTCCTTCCCCTGCTCCTGTGTGTTTGAGCCTCTTCCCCTCTTCACTAGGGTCTCAGGGGTCTGACAAAGTGTCAGGGGTCTGTGGGGAGAGGGATGGTCAATCCTTCCCAGTAAGCTCCTCATCTTTCCACACTGTCCATGCAGGAGCACCCCAGGGCTGAGTCCTGCACCTTCCCTTCAGTTTCCACAACGTCCAGTCTCTGAATTTAAATATCCACAAGCAACCTAATATCCGCAGCAACCTAATTTGCCTTTCCTAACTGTTCCCTGGAGTCCCGGACTTGCCTCTCCATTGGGGTGTCCAGCGGTCATCTTCAGACTTGTTTAATTCTTTAACTCCCCTAGCTCATTTCTGCTATAGGGCGTCTGTATTTTCCATTTCCTTTGCCTGGAACTCTTTTCCTGGTCTTTGAGGGGCTGCAGCCTCCACTAGAGCAGAGAATTTGCCTTGGAGGAAGCAAGCACTGGAGTGCAGAGGAAACCCCCTAGACCTCTGGGGAGCCCTGCATCAAGATGAGGAGCACATGCTGGGGAGTAGAGAAGAATCCTTGCAGCTTCTTGCGAAGGAGGGTCCCACTCTGCTGGAGGCTTGAGGAGCCTGGGGCCTGGGGAGCGTTGCCTTGCACAGTAGATGAGGGAGTGGCAAAGCATCAAGTGGGCCACATAGACAGTGGACAGAACTGACCACCACCCATACTTAGACATCACTATCATCTGAAATGCAGGTTAATCACCTTCCAGGCGTGCCTCCGGGTCGAGGCCCCACGCCTCCAAACAGAGCCCTGTGCAACCTTCAGATCTCAGACAGTGACCCAGAGGCTGGTGGGGCTGACAGATATAACAGGGCAAAAAACCCTTAGAGTCAGCTCTGCAGAAGAGACCAAGTCTCTGCAGCAGCCCACTGAGTCCCATGACTCTGATTGGCCTGTGATGTAACATGTGCCCCTCTCGGAGCCAATCACTGTTACTAGAGGAATACAAGCTGCTGATTGGCTCAGGCTCGAGCCAACCTAGTGTAGGTGCTGGAAGAGCCCGCCCTTACCACCAAGGCTGGGGTTGGCCGAGGTAGGTAGGTAGGTTGCTTAACCCAAAGCAGGTGGAGGAAACCAGAGAATTGTTTAAAAGTGCACTCGGCCCCTTCTCCCTTCTTCTGTCCAGTCTCTCCCTCCTCACCTGAAACCACTCCCTATTATTTGTTTGCATAATTATTATTTTAATCGTTATGACTAGTTGTACTACTTACAACTAACATCTTTTACATTTAACACTTACTGATGCAAAATACTTTGTTATCCCCCCACAATCGTTACAACCACTCGATATCTGCATTCTCCCCATTTTACAGATCTATAAACTGAGGGACAAAGGTGAAGGAATTCACTCCAGGTCACACATCTAGCAAACAGCAGAGTCCCCGCCTTCTTAAACATTTTGCTCTAATATTCCTCTCCCTCACTGCAAGCTCCATGGGACACAAATCCAAGTGCCCCTTCCCCTAACTTGTCTGGTACCTGGCACACAGTAGGCCTTCAAGAAATATTGCCTGTGTGAGTGCCTTCCACTGCCCTAACTGTCTTACAAGAGTTACTTCACTTAATCCTCCTCACCACCCTGTGAGGTAAATACTGTGTTTTCTAGTGTTCAGGCACAAACAGCCTCTACAGCACCCCCAAAGTCACACAGCTAGTAAGTGGAAGAACTAGGTTCAGTCCTGTGGTTGGCACTCTGTGGCCTGTTCTCTTAGTGCAGTTGCCTGGAAGGTTGTTTCCAGCATCTTGAATAATAGGGAAATGGCTTCATAAACAATAGCTGAGTGAAAGACAAACGAAATAAACAAAACAAAACAAAAAGGATGAGGGTGAGGGTAAGAACTTACCAATGGCTAGGATGTTAGAGGTTGCTGGAGGAGGCTGTGCTTTGCTACTTTCTCTTTTTTATTCTTATTTTTTTTGGTACCAGGAATTGAACCCAGGGGAACTTTACCACTAGCTGTATCCCCAGCCCTTTTTATTTTTTATTTTGAGACAGGGTCTCTACATTGCTGAGGCTAGCCTCGAATTTGCTATCCTCCTGCCTCAGCCTCTTGAGTTGGGATTATAGGAGTGTGCTACCGTGGCGAGCTTGCTATTTTCTTATATTTCTGGGAAGGTTTTTGGAGGAAGAGTTGCTTTTATGGAGGATTGAGGGTTCCAGAAAGTTCCTTGTGCCAATGTCTGTCTCTGGAACCTACAGGATGTGTTAACAAGCACTGGCATTGATGGGCTGAGCAGCAGAGCTGGCGCCCAGACTGAGGGGGCTTCTAGTGTCCCCAGGATCTAGAAAGTAATGATCCCTTCTCTCTTCCTTCCTGACCATGGCGGTGGGCCCGGCTCGCACCGCCAGCTCTGTGCCTCGTCCTGGGCTGCATGATCTTCCCCGACGGCTGGGATGCAGAGACCATCCGGGACATGTGCGGGGCCAAGACAGGGAAGTACTCCCTGGGGGACTGTTCGGTGCGCTGGGCGTACATCCTGGCCATAATCGGCATCCTCAACGCCCTCATCCTCTCCTTCCTCGCCTTCGTGCTGGGCAACCGGCAAACAGACCTGCTGCAGGAGGAGCTCAAGCAGGAGAACAAGGGTGAGTGCGGCCGCAGCGGTGGGCGTGCGGGAGGACAAGGCCTGCGGCCTGGGGTTGGGGCAATTTCAGGTAAAATAACCTGCCATGCAAAGATCAGAGCTGCCACAGACAGTGCAATCAGCTTGAAAAGAATTTGACGAAATCCCTCAGATCTGATCATTTTCATGCTCACCACCTAGCAAACCCACCTCAAGAGAACAGACCCTTAGAAATGCAAAGAATGCGGATTCCCAGCAGCAACAACCGGACACAGCCTACATGGCCACTACCTGCGGTGGATAGATCCACAGGGGTAGGCTCACATCACTGAGTAGTTCACAGCTGTGAAAATGAACGCACTTCAGTTACAGGGTGGACGAGTCTGGGAAGCATAATATTGAAAGGAAGAAAATAAATCCCAGATGATGATAGAATGATACAATTATTGTGCTCAAAACCAAGCGATGTTATTGTTTAAACATATGGTAACAGTATGTGTCTTTTTTTTTTTTTTTTAAAGCACAGAAATGATAATTACAAAAGGTAGGATGGTGGTTATCTGTGGTTGGGATGGAAGGGGAGGAATCTGGAGCATGAGATGGGGGCATGTAGGTATATGCAAATTATTGGTAGGGTTATAGTTTTTTTTTTTTTTTCTTCTACTGGGGATTGAGCCCAGGGGCATCTACCACTGAGCCCTTTTTATTTTTTATTTTGAGACAGGGTCCCACTAAGTTGACAAGGCTGGCCTCAAACTTGGGCTCCTCCAGTTTTCTTTCTTTCTTTTATTAAGAATATTTTCAGTTGCAGATGGATACAATACTTTTATTTGTATGTGATGCTGAGGATCAAACCCAGTGCCTCACACGTGCAAGGCACGTGCTCTACCACTGAGCCCCAGCCCCAGCCCTCCTCCAGTTTTTTTTTTTTTAATATATATTTTTTTAGTTGTAGATGGATGCAGTATCTTTATTTTATTTATTTATTTGTATGTGGTGCTGAGGATCGAACCCAGTGACTCACACATGCAAGGCAAGCACTCTACCACTGAGCCACAATCCCAGCCCCCCTCCTCCAGTTCTTGAATGGTGTGGTTCACAGGTGGTTATTATAGTATGCTATATAATTAGTATATTATATATTAGTATATTATATGTTAGTATAAACTTTTGTGTATATCAACTAACAGTAAAATACAATGTAGAAAAAATTTACACATAAAGCCAGAGTCTCAGGGTAACTGCTGTTGTCAGATCCTTTTCTATGCATGTACACACATCATAACCTCAGGGGAAGAAATTGTACTTTATTTTACTCTTCTTTCAGGAGCCATTACAGAGGTTTTCAGGTCTCTACTATTATTAACAATTTTATAATGAATACTTTTGTTCTGCCTTTCATACAGATGTTCAAGTGTTTCCTTGGGATCTCAAGAAGTAGAATTGCATGCTTAAAATTTTTAATTATAAGCTGGGCACAGTAGCACCTGTCTATAATCATACAGATTTGGGAGGCTGAGGCAGGAGGATCAGAAGTTCAAGGACAGCTTCAGAAACTTAGAAAGACCCTCAGCAAAAGTTCGTGAGACCCTGTCCCAAAATAAAAAGGGCTGGAGAATGTAGTTGGATAGTAAAGTGTCCTTGAGTTCATCCCCCAGTACCAAAGCAAAACAAAACAAAAAATGATAGTGCCAGATGATTCTTTAAAGGGGTGGTATCAAACACAGTTTCTGATCCAGAGGTCCACCTGCCCCCGGATCTGGGAGAGACTGCATCTGTGTGTTTGTCTGGGTGTTCATTCTTTACTCTGAAAACGGGAGTGGTAATTTTCATAGTTACCCTCTTCCTTGAGCACGTGCCAGGTCTATGTGTAGCACTTTGCATGAATTATACTCATCTTCTGGGCGGGGTGTGTGTGTCTCTCCTTTTCTATACAATAGAAATAATGGTAGTGAGGATTAAATGAGATAATGTGTGCACCATCCTCCCTCATTTGTCAGGAGATGACGATTAGTATCATGGCAGAAATCTTAGACTGTGAGGGTAGAATCATATTGGAAGCAGGTTGACCTTAAAAATCACGTAACCCGAGTGTTAAGTGATTCCCTACACTCCGTCAAATGAGGGTGATTAAAATATTGCCACCTCCTAGGGCTCTCATGCAAAGAAGAGAGATTGCTCCTGCAAAGAGGTGAGCAGGTTCTGGCATGTGGGGGACATGTTCACCGACACTGTCCTTCCTCACCACTTCACATCCTGCCGCAATCATGACCTCTCTTACAGAGGAGAAAGCAAGCCCAGGTTTAGAGAGGTGGGGTGATTTGTCCAAGGTCACATAAGTGGTGGAGTGGGATTTGAAACACAGGCCCTAGTCCAAAGTACAAGGTCTTCAGCCTGGTGAGGCAAG
Source organism: Geosciurus inauris (assembly GCA_004024805.1). Classification (NCBI taxonomy): domain Eukaryota; kingdom Metazoa; phylum Chordata; class Mammalia; order Rodentia; family Sciuridae; genus Geosciurus; species Geosciurus inauris. The sequence goes on from PVHX01018977.1 coordinate 24,163, forward strand.
AGACCTTCTGTCCCCTTTTCAGGATTCTCCTGGGACACTGATCTGCTAACCTGTCCTGAAAGACCCCCTTCTGGTAGAAAACTGTCAGCCCCAAGGGTTTCTGTGGTCTTGGTGTGAGGTCAGGGCCTGCCCTCTGGTGGCAGCTTCTGGAAGTGCAAGACAAAGACTGCTGTGGGCCCTTTGTGAAAAAGAGACTTTGGGCTGACCAGGGCCAGGTGAGCCCTCTGGAGATCCCTCTTCTTTCTCCCTAATGCTCTCTCTCTCTTTTTTTTTTTTTTTTTAATATTTTTTTAGTTGTAGATGGACACAATGTCTTTATTTTATTGCTTTGTATGTGGTGCTGAGGATCAAACCCAGGGCCTCACGCATGCGAGGCAAGCGCTCTACCACTGAGCTACAACCCCAGCCCTCCCTGAAGCTCTTTAACAAATGTCCAAGAGGAGCCCAGTTTTGCCTCCATTCAGTGCTGGGTATCTCCATCCCTCATTGGGAGTTCAAAATAAGCCAGCCTTTCAGTTCAGTTCTGAGGAACAAAAATCAAAACCAAAATAAATTACCATAATTTCCAAGTTTTACTATGTGCCAAGTCCTTGGCTGACTTTTTTTTTTAATTGATACTGGGGATTGAACCCAGGGCACTTTACCACTGAGCCACATCCCCAGCTCTCCCCACCCACCTTTTCTAAATTTTGAGACGGGGTCTTGTTAAGTTGCCCAGGCTGGCCTTGAACTTGCGATCCTCCTGCCTCAGCCTCCCGAGTCACTGGCAGTGCACTACTGGGCCCAGCTGACATTGCCTCTTTTGACCCCTTAGAATTACTCTGTGAAATAAGCTATTATTCCCATTGTACAGATGAGAAAACTGGGGCTTAAGGAGGTTGGATGGTATGTGCACGGCCATCCTGCTAGTCAGTGGTTTGGTTGGCATTTCAGAGCCTGTGCAGTATCCCCTCACTTTTGCCCTGGGGAGTGGCCGTGGGGAGCTCTAATGGCCTGGTGGTCTCTGACTTTCTTCATCTCTCTCTTTCTCTCTCTCTCTTTCTCTCAGATTTTGTGGGCTCTACAGTAAGCTCTGTGTTGCGGCCAGGGGCTGATGTATCTGGATGGGGAGTCCTTCCCTGCCCCGTGGCTCACTCACAGGGACCCTGAAAGCCAGGATCACAGCCCAGGGATTGGCTTGATCTCAGCTTGTCCTGTCTCCTGCCCCCTCATCCGTCCACTCAGGCTCCAAGGGAAGACCTGATCTCAGACTGACTTCTCACCTACGACTAGCCTTTGAGCTCCAGGCTTTGAAGAGAAGATGGGGCCTGTCTGTAGCCTGGCAGAGGGGAGAGGCGCTCTAGACTCTAGGAAGGCCTGATTCTAGCTCCTGCCTCAATTTGACCTAAAGGAGCCCGAAAGCCACAGTCCGTTGGGCTTCTCCTCTCCTCCCTAGACTGGCCTGGAAGACCCTGCAGATCCCCAGGTGAAGAAGGCGCTGTGGTTCCAGCTCTCTCAGTCTGGAGGGCTGCTGGCCTGGCTACATCCTCACCTCCCTGGTTCCTGTCTACTACAGAAATTTATTCAAGACACTGCCCCCGGTGGGCAGGTGGGCTGGACTTTTTCTTCTTTGTTTTTTGCTGAGGATGGTTTCACCATGTCTGCCACAGAGCTCCAGGTGCCACCAGCCTCCCCAGGGCCTCCTCCGCCTCTATTCCAGCCTGCTCCCAGCACTCCCAAAGGAATCTGAGCTGTGCCAAGGGAGAAAGTACAGGGCTTCCCTGTCAACTGTGGACTGTGGTCCTGGTCAGCCCAGAATCTGAGGAAAGACAGGCTCTGGAGGCAGCTGGAGCTCACAAGCTGCCCAACTGGGGGCTGGCCTGTCCTCTGCTGGAACGTCTCCTCAGTGACTGGACCCTTGACCCTGGCCTGTTTTGTACAGCACAGACTTATGGGCCCTGTGGTCGGGGTGGGGAGTTAGGGGATGCATCACCCCTCTGGCCCTTCTCATGCCTCCCACACCCTGGGCATCTGCGGAGGGCAGAGACTGTCTTGCCTCTTTGATACTTTTCTGCATAACTTGAACTTGCAGGTCACCTCTGAACAGGGTACCCTTGTCCCCATCCCTAGGCCTTGTTACCCTGTCCCTGCCTCTTCCTCCTCCTTGCCCACCTCTCGCCTTGCGATGTGCCCAGGGTCTGCAGCCTGATGGGCAGTGCTTGGAGCTGAGGCATGAGTGAGTATATGTGTGTGTGAGTGTGTGTGTGTGTGTATGTGTGTGTGTGTATGTGTGTGTGCGCACGCGTGTTTGCGTGTGTGTTGAGGAGGGGCAGATGAGAAATCTTCTCTTCCCACTGTGGGGGCTTGGCAGGGAGCAAGTGAGGGACTCCAGGTGTTTTTTGAACATCTCTCATTACCTTGTGGATTTGGTGGCAGAGCCATCTAGCTTTGGAAGTCCTCCACCCTGGGGCCTGGACCACCCCTTTCAGCACCCAGTCAAGGGCTGCGGACTCCTATTCCTGCTGCCTGGTCCACTGTTGAGAAAGAGTGTGGCGTCCCCTGCAGGCTTCACAGGGAAGTGCACTATCATCTAGGAATGCGGCCTCAGCGGGAGGGGACGAAAGCAGCTGAAGTGCCATGTATTTGCCACCCTTGTGTTCATTTCAGTAGGATGTGGACCTGAGAGTTAGGATTCCCAAGAATCCACCTCTGCATGGCTCCTTCCTGTGGATCCTAACTGGAGTCAGAAGCTGGGTCTGGGAGGGTTCCTGACACCTGGAACTTACCAAGTCCTGACCCCCATCTCTTTACTAACTCTAGGCAAACCCCTCTCCCCCAAAGCTCTGGGCCCTGCACTGTGTTCCCCAAACCTGTCCCCACCAACCCCCTCCCTGAAGCCACACCACAGGAGCCTTCCCAGCAGGCGACCTGGACACCAGGGTCTTAAATGGGAGGATGAGGGGAGCCTCATGGGAAGAACTGGGGTTGGGTAGGAGTGGGTTCCCCCCAAAGAGTCAAACCAAAGCCCAGTGTTCCAGGAAGAAGGCAGAGTTAGGGAGGGCCGGGAGGGGCTGGGAGCAAGTGATTAGCAATGAGGAAAAGAGAGCTGGGGAGAGGGGGAGGTGCGGAGATACTGGAGACGGGAGGAGACAGACGTGGGAGAGAAGAGAGGTACAGTGTGTGGAGGGCGGGCGGGAGGAGATGAGAGGCGTGTGCAGGCAAAGGAGTAGGGGAGGAGGCAAACGGAGAGATGATTTGCAGGGGCACGCCTGAGACTGCAGGGGAAAGAATGGGAAGGAGAGAGTGAAGGAGGCAAGCAGCTGCGTGAGAACAGTGGGAAAGGGGAGCTTGTTCCTTCGAGGACAGCTGCCACCTAGGGGTGCCACCAGAACCCTGTGCTGCTGTGGATAAGTTAGAACTGACCCCCTCAGACACCAAGCAGTTGGAGGCCTGGTGCCCAAGCAGCCAAGGCCCCATCTCTCCAAGGATTGGAGTAGGGGGAGCCACACCAGAAGGGAATGATCCCAGGCAGTGCTATCAATGGGTGAGTGCTGGGTGGTAGGGAAGAGGGAGGCTAATTCCCCTTTGGGGTGGTCTGATGAGGTTCCCAGGCCACCCACCCTCCATGTAGCCAGCCGCGGCCTGGGTAGAGCAAGAGGCAGCCTGGATGCACCAAGGAATTTGGGGTTAGGAAAACAGGGTTGGGTGGGCTGAAGTCTGGCAAGGGGAAAGGACAGCAGTTGCAGTGGGGACCAAACCATAGCCTTGCCCCCGAGAGTTCAGCAGAGGTGGGAGCAGATGCTTTAGCCATGAGCCCGAGAGAGGCCTGGTCAAGCCCAAGGCACTGATGACTGTCCCAGGGCAGTGAAAACCTCACAGGAAAGGCAGGCCTGTGTGAGCAAGTGGCCTTGGCCTTTGGGAAGAGACAAGTTTTGGACCCCAGGAAGACCTCCGACCAAGAGCCTCCTGGCCTTGTGTCCCTGAAAAAGTCCTCTGTCAACTGAATAGATCAGGGGATCAGGTACTACCCAGTTTTTTCTACCCTGGGGACTCTTCCAAGAGGGTCGAAAGCAGCCACAACCTGGAGTGGTTCAGTCTCTGGCCCATGGTGCTGGTCAGTGAAGTCCTTCCAGGCTGTGGGATGTGGAACCTAGGGAGAAAAACTTTTTCCGAGGGGGTGAGAATGTGGGTAGGATCAAGATCCTTTTCAGGCCTGGAACAGTCAAGAAGATGAGGGTTTTTAGATAAGGCTAGATGGAAAGAGTCCCTGGCCTTCTGAGATCCCTGCTTGAGAACAGGGGGAATCGCCCTCCTCCAGCTTCCAGTGTGAACTGAGAAAGGGAAACCCTATCTTTGAAGAAGCTGGGGTCTTCCCAGCACTAGAAACTTCCATAGGCCCCTGCCTGGTTCAGGGCTAGCTTTTGGGAGGGACTGGAGTTTCCTGAGAAGGGAACAGGGAGCCATAGTCCTTCCCCAGGGCTCTGACAGAGCTCTGAGGGCCTGTGCTGTGTCATTAGGGTAGCTTGGTGTCGTCTACACCCCATTAGTAAGTTCCGTCTGAATGTGTCCTCGCCGTTCATTGTCCAGTTTGGTACCATTTGTTTTGGTCCTGACCCCTTCTGCTGCTGCTGGGTTTGAGCTTCAGTGCAGGTGGAATGACGTTCAAATAAAGAAACACTTTATATCACCCATTCTGACTGCTGCTTCTGAGTCCAGCCCCAGGGGCTCTAGGGGGGTGAGATTAAAGTGGACCTCTTGGCTGCATATACAGGGCTCTCCTACTGTGGCTTAATGAGATAGTTTATTCTACCATGTTTTATGTCATGGTAAAATAAACTAAGTCTGGGCCTGGTGGCACATGCCTGTCACCCCAGGTACCTGGGAAGCTAAGGTAGGAGGATTGCAAGTTTAAGGCCTGCCAGCCTGGGCAACTTAGTAAGATCTTGCCTCCCCTTACCAAAAAACAAACAAACAAAAAACGTCAGAGCATGACTGATAAAACCCACAATGTTATAAAGAACCCAGGCTCCCAGTTTTTTGTGCTGTCATTTTCGATCCTGGCTTCCTCAAGAATACCTAATGGAGGAGCTGGGGCTGTAGCTCAGTGGTAGAGCGTTTGCCTCTCATGTGTGAGTCACTGGGTTCGATCCTCAGCACCACAGATAAATAAATAAATAAAATAAAAATATTTAAAAAAAAAAATGAATACCTAATGGAGCTGGGTGCGGTGGCACAAGCCTGTAATCTTAGCACTTAGGGAGGCTGAGACAGGAGAATCGTGAGTTCAAAGCCAGCCTCAGCAAGGGTGAGGCGCTAAGCAACTCAGTGAGACCCTGTCTCTACATAAAACACAAAATAGGGCTGGGGATGTGGCTCAGTGGTCGAGTACCCCTGAGTTCAATCTCCAGTACCAAAAAAATAAAGAATACCTAATGATTCAAGATGGCTACTGAAGCTCCAGTCACCTGGTCTACTTGAAGACTTCTGGAAAGTCCATAGGATTGAGTCCTATGCATACATGTGCCGCTACAGAGAAGGCTGAAAATATTAACTAGGCAGAATGTTAACCAGGCACAATGTTATCTGAAATAAAACCAAGGTTCTGTTATAAAGGAGACTAGACGGAGCAGGCAGCTGGCAGTCTCTGCACACTGCTGATTGCTCAGGCTTGATTCTGTACTCAGGACTCTGACTAGAACAAGGCTCTACTCTTTTTTTGCCCATGTCTTGACCTCTTTCTAAATCCCTGCTGAATAAGGGGAGATAAAAATAGTGACTGTCTCACAGGGAAGAGGTAATTAGGGAATGTAATTTGCTTCACACAGTGTATGGTACGTTGTAACGTGCACCCTGTCTCACAAGGATGAGTCTGGTTGTGAAGATGAACATATACAAATAAGGTATAACTTGCTGGGTGTAGGGGACTGTGGGTGCATTTGGTAGGGTAGAGAGACTAGGAGAAAGTTTTGCTGTAGGACAAGAAAGTTAGGCAGGCAAGGGTCAGGAAGGCCATTATGGAAGAGAAGACGGCTTGAGGAGGGGGACCATCGTTAAGAGGCAGAAGTATACATGTGTTGATCTAAAAGCGACGTAGGAAAGCTGACTTGTAAAGTGTGAGGGACGGAGGGGTTGGAGATGGGCTTGGAGAGATCAACAAGGGCAGATCCTGAAGACGCTCAGAAGCCATGTATGTACAGGACTCCAGACCTAAAGAGCACTCGGGAGTCACAGGAGGATTTTGAGCAGGAGAGGGGAACAACTGAGTTCACATTTGAGGAAGATCATTCAGTTTGTAGTGTTAGGAGACTGGATTAGAGGGAGGTGATCTCCATCAAAGGGAAATCAGCAGCTTGGTGTGAACCAAGGTGGTGGCCGTGGGTCTGAGAGGGAAGATGTTTAATATTCAGGAAGTAGAATTGAGGACACTTGGGTGACTGTGGTATCGAGAAGACTGATTTTTTTTTTTCCTTGAGAGACTTGAAAGATTTGAAGAATAAGATCTCACATCTCAGTATGAGATATGCTGCATTTAAAATGTGTGGGCCAGGGCTGGGGCTGTAGCTCAGTGGTTGAGCGCTTGCCTAGCATGCGTGAGGCACTGGGTTCGATCCTCAGCACCACATAAATATAAACAAATAAATAAAGGTATAAAAAAACACAACAACATTATAAAAAAAAATAAAATAAAAAAATAAAATAAAATGTGTGGGCCACCCTCCTGGGTGTCCTTATGGAGTTGGGAGCTCCAACAGAAAGATCTGGGCAGAAACATCAGCATACAGGTAAATGACTGTAATCACGGGTGCAGGTGGAGCTGGGTGCAGTGGCGCACACCTGTGATCCTAGCCACTTGAGATCCTAGAAGGATCTCAAGCTGGAGGTCAGTCTGTTTAACTTAGCAAGACTCTGTCTCAAAACAAAAAAAATAAATTAAAAAAAAAAAAAGGGCTAGGATCCAACTCCATGATTGAATGCCCCTGGGTTCAATTCCCAGTATTGGGCGGGGAGGGGAAGAGAAGTACGATATGCCTGCCCTGGGTGACTACCAAGTGTGGAAAAAGCAGGGGCTGTGGGGTGATGGCAAATACCCAGATATAAAGGAGAGGCAGAGGAAGAGATGTCCATAAAAGACAGGGTGGAAGAGTCAGAGGGCTTCACTTGGAAACTGAGAATTTCAAGTTCAAGGGTAGGTCAACTGGTGAAATGGAACAGAGAGGTCCAGTATAAGGGGTTGAAAAATGTGCTCACTGGGCTTGGGGATAAGGAGGCCATATTGAGGTCTTTCGAGGGAGAGTGTGGGAGGGGATGGAGTGACAGATTATGGAGTGTCATTGAGAAGCACAGAGGAGGAGGAGAAATGAGCGACTGGAATTCATTTAGGAAACAGTAAGTATACACATTGAGCCAGCAGGGGACAAGGTTCAGCACATTAGCTCGAGGGGGCTGTGGGATCTCTTTCTTTTGAATATTGGAGTGTCCTGAGTGTTCTCAGGCAAGAGCAAGTTGGAGGGTAAGAGGAAGATGAAAGGAACAAATCTGGCAGAAAGTGGAAATCACTGGCCCAGGGTGGAAGATAAAAGAGACCCGGGAACACAGAGTACGAGGTGCGGAAATGGAAAGATGTCAGTTCCTTTTTTGGGGGGGCAGTAACCAGGGATTGAACTAAGGGACACTCAACTATTGAGCCACATCCCCAGCTCTATTTTGTATTTAATTTGCATATAGGGTCTCACTAAGTTGTTTGGTGCCTTGCTGTTGCTGAGGCTGGCTTTGAATTTGCCATCTTCCTGCTTCAGCCTCTTGAGCTGCTGGGATGACAGGTGTGTGCGCCACCGCACCGGCTGTCGGTTCCTTTTGAGGTAGAGCCAAGTTTAAGGAGTACTCACCTCATGGTATCCATCTCCTCCACGTGCCTGTACCCCAGGGGGTATGAGAAGAGCCTGGAAGTTTGGAGCAGTTGCTAATGGGACTAAAGATAGAGGACCTGGATCTGTGACGGTAAAGACAGGAGGGCAGGGAGGGAAGGGAGGCTGGAGATTGACAGGTAGGCACAAGGGAAGCTGAGGGCCCTGAGTGTTTTAGAGATCTACCTTGGGATCTCAGTTGGGTGTTGAGGAAGGAGATCCTGAAATGGAGGCATTGGGGTCCCCCCAGCCAGGTATCGGTCTCCCCCCTTGGCCAGCGGGGAGGAGGGGATCGTCGGGACTCCCCGACAAAGATGAGCTGAGAAAGGTAAAGGTGATTTTGCCCGGCACGAAATCACCACGCATGAGCAGGGGAGTTCTGTCTCAAGCAGGAACTGTTTTATTGTAAGGAAGTTACATTCTTATATATGGGCTCAGGGCCAATAGCATTTCATTGTTAAGCCACGGATGCGGAAGTCATTTGTCCACGTGCAGCAGTATAGAAGTGTATAGATTGGGGATCATGCTTTGTCTGTGAGCACGGAAATAAAGGTCAGCCAATAGGAGTGAGGTGATGTGGCTCTCTCGGGGTGGGATGCTTTGTCCCAGGCCGACTGCTCGGTGCCATCTTATGACATGCCCCCATATGGAGGGACTGAGGGACTAAAAAGTTTACATGAAGGAGGTGGAAGGGCAGGAGATTGAGAGTAGAAAGCTAAATATTTGACCTGAATATTTCCAGGAATAATAATAAAATAATAATAATAATAGTTGATAATAATAATAATAATAATAATAATTACTATTATTTGGTACTGGGGATTGAACCTAGGGGTGCTTGCCACATCCCCAGCCCTTTTTGGTACTTTATTTATGTATTTTTGTTACTGGAGATTGAACTCCGGGGCACTCGACCACTGAGCCACATCCCCAGCCCTATTTTGTGTTTTATGTAGAAACAGGGTCTCACTGAGTTGCTTAGCACCTCTCAATTGCTGAGGCTGGCTTTGAACTCATGATCCTCCTGCCTCAGCCTCCTGAGTCGCTAGGATGACAGATATGTGTCACCGTTCCCGGCTTGTATTTTATTTAAAGACAGGGTCTTGCTGAGTTGCTTAGGGCCTCACTAAGTTGCTGAGCCTGGCTTTGAACTCATGATATCAGCCTCCTGAGCCACTGGGATTATAGGAGTGTGCCAACTCGCCAGGCTATTTCCAGGAATTCTTGAAGACGACTGAGACGAGAAGCACCCTGGTTATGATACCCATCCAAATGGTGGGGAAAATGGCACAAGGTGGGGTGGAGGGGAAGACTTGCCAAAACTGTCCAAAAATTAGAATAATTGGAAGAACTTGAAAGACAGTCGCTGGAGGATGTAGTCACAGGAGATTGTGAGTACCCTGGGGGTTAAGGTGCTGGGAAGATTTGGGGAGAACCTCTATGTAACAGGACATGAGAGAATGAGCAGCTCCTGCAAGGGAGGTGGCGTTGTCTCTGGAGGAAAAAAGGAGGAGCTCAATGAACAGTAGGAAGACTGTGAGAGAAGGGAGAGGCCGGGAGGGAACTGCAGGGGTTGACTAGAGAGCACCAGGGAGGCCAGGAAATGACATTCTCATTTTGGAAGGTTAGTCACAGGATCAGGAGCTTGAAAATTGGTAGAATTCACCAGACTCATAAATTTCAAATGGCATCCTAGTTTGAAACTCCTTTGCTAAGAGCGAAGGACCTAACACGAGGCTGGCCACTGGCACCCAAATCCACCCTGAGAAGACTGGCTGCTTCTCCAAATTTGTTTACTGTGGTCAGGTACTTGGAGGCTCTAGTACTACAGATATAAATTAGGTATAGGCTTGGCAAATCATCTTAGGCCTATTTCTAGTGGCCAGGTAAGACTGTGTTTTGCTTAAGTTGTAACACAAATACAGAAAACAGAGCAAAACAAATGTACAACTTAATGAATTATAAAAATGCCCTAGCCACCATCAAGGAAGCAATCTTGCTAGCCACCCCAGAAGTCCTTCATGTGCTCCAGACACCACCCCTACATCCTGAATGTAACCACTATCCTTTTTTTCTTTTTTTAATATTTAAAAAAATTGTTCTAATTAGTTATACGTGACAGTAGAATGCATTTTGACACATCATATATAAATGGAGTATAACTTGTCATTCTGGTTGTACATGATGTAGAGTTATAGGGGTCATGCAATAGTCGACGCACATAGGGTAATGATGTCCGACTCATTCTACTATCATTTCTAGCCCCCCATGTCTGTTTTTTTTTTTTTTTTTTTTGTAGTGGAGATTGAACCTAGGGCACTTTAGCACTTGAGCCACACCCCCATCCCTTTTAATGTTTTGAGACAGGGCCACCTTAAGTTGCCCAGGCTGGCCTCAAACTTTTTTTTTTTGGTACCGCGGATTGAACTCAGGGGCACTCAACCACTGAGCCACATCCCCAGCCTTATTTTGTGTTTTATGTAGAGACAGGGTCTCACTGAGTTGCTTAGCGCCTCGCCGTTGCTGAGGCTGGCTTTGAACTTGTGATTCTCCTGTCTCAGCCTCCCTAAGTGCTAGGATTACAAGTGTGAGCCACCTCGCCCAGCTGGCCTTGAACTTTTGATCCTCCTGCCTCAGCCTCCCTAGTTGCTGGGATTACAGAGATGTACCATTGTGCCTCGTTGTACCCACTATCTTGACTTTTATGGTGTTTACTTGCCAAATATTATTTGTATTTTTCACTCAAGTAAGCATCTTGAAACAGTAGTTTTGTATTTTTTGATGTCTTTCCTCACTTCATTTTATTAGCAATTTATTTCTGGAGAAACAGGATCATTTTTTTTTTTAATGTTTATTTTTTAGTTGTAGGTGGACACAATATCTTTATTTTATTTTTATGTGGTGCTGAGGATCGAACCCAGTGCCTCCCACGTGCTAGGCGAGCACGCTACCACTGCGCCATAACCCCAGCCCAACAGGATCATTCTTTAAGCAGCATTCCACAGTGGAATTTGGCTGGCTTCATTCTTGTGGCATAGTTGAATAGTTTCTCTGTTCTCTGTACTTCAAGCAAAATTAGTAATCAGATCTAGTTGCTTAATCAGATTCAGGTTTGTGTGTATTTCAACCTCACTCCCCCTCCACCCCCCACCCCGTACTGGTTGCGATTCACATTTTCATGACTGCTTAATGGCTATTTTACTTTGGTCAACGCATGTAAATTGTTTTTGTGTCATAGGAGCTCTTTTTTCTTTTTTTGGTACTGGGGATTGAACTCAGGGGTACTCTACCCCTGAGCCACATCCCCAGCCCTATTTTGTGTTTTATGTAGAGACAGGGTCTCACTGAGTTGCTTAGCGCCTCGCTGTTGCTGAGGCTGGCTTTGAACTCGCGATTCTCCTGTCTCAGCCTCCCAAAGTTCTGGGATTACAGGCTTGAGCCATCGCGCTCGGCTTCATAGGAGCTCTTTTTTTTTTTTTTTTTTT
>PVHX01018978.1:0-32633 GCA_004024805.1 Geosciurus inauris
AAGTTTACAAATATAACTAATTAAAAAAGGGGATATTGAAGCAGAGTTCTCCTTTACAAGTAAAAGTTGAGTGTTTATCTTAACTTTGCTTACACTTGCATGTGTGCATGTAACTTGTGCAATGGACTCTTTTTCCTGATGGTTTGTAAGTTAGTAGAAGAATGAAGATGTGCTGGTATCCTGTTTTTCCTTTCTGCAGCCTTGTTGATTTGAGGATCTTTGATAACATTATTCTTGGGAGAAGGTATCTCTATTGTCTAATATTACTTGGAAGAAAAAGAATATACTTTCATCTCAATATATGTTCAAGACACAAATACATACATGTTAAATTTTAAGATTTACAGCTGGGTGTGGTGGCACACAACTGTAATCCCAGTGGCTCAGGAGGCTGAGGAAGGAGGATTGTGGGTTCAAAGCCAACCTTAGCAGCTTAGCAAGGCTCTAAACAACTCAGTGAGACCCTGTCTGTAATAAATATATTTAAAAATGGGCTGGGGATGTGGCTCAGTGGTTAAGCACCCCTGGGGTTCAATCCCTGGTAGAAAAAAAAAATAAGATTTAAAGATGTCTTTATTAAGACATTTCAAACACCGAATCCAAGCCATAAAGTGTCAGAAAATGACATGAAATCATGTAATGATAAGATAAAAGAACTGGACCTTACTGTCATACAGACAGATTATGATGTGCTACCTCATCCATACTCATGCAGTTCCCTTCTTCTCATTACTCTCCACACTTTAAAATTTTCTTCCTACTGTTCTACCTGCTCTATTTTCTTTGTCCAACTATTCCTATATCCTCAAATCACCTAGTCCCTTATCTCCTCTTGAATCTTGTAGACTCTATTACATCTCATATATTATTACTGACAGCCTCACCCCTCTTACTTTTCCTGCTTTTGTATAAAGAGAAGGAAAGAACTCCAAGACTCTAGAATGGAAGCAACAATGTAAGACTTTGAAATAATTCTCATTATTTCATGGAACTATATTTTTCTTTTGTTGTCCCCGAGTATATCTTTTGAATCATGTACTTCCTTTCATGAAAATTATTTTGTTTTTTACCTAAAGCTGTATTGTTTGCTTGTCTATAAGAATAATATCACTAAACCAATATAACTTTGTTTTTTTTCTCTCTTCCTTTTATTTTCTTTCCTTTCCGTAAACCAACCAACCAACCTATCATTGATGTAAATTCTCAACTTGAACTTAGATAAATTTTCAAAGCCTTCTTCCATTACTTTTATTGAGGGCTGCTATCAACAAAGCCTCTTTTGTATGTCTTATCCCTAGATCCAATACATGGGATGCTGAAGGGTCATTTTGCTAAAACAATACAATAGTTGGACACTGTCACATTTAAATGCTGGTACTGGAAAAGCACTTAAAGCTACTTTTTATTTAAACTGACTCTTCCCATGAAGTCTACGTGATTCTGCTCTACTTAGATCTTATTTCTGTGGTATTTCACTTAATTCTGTAGCAAGACTATGGCTGATTGGACCAAAGATCAGAAATTCACCTAAGAGACATTTGTAAGACACTTGACCCAAGGTCTCTGTCCTGAAAGACTGCTTTTCACTGAGGTTTAAAATCAATTTTATGTTCTCTCTTGGAGACATTCAATTTGAGATAAAAGTGATGAAATAAAAGAAACGCGTAGAAGCAGAGAGATAAAAGAAGACTGTTAGCATAAGTGTGATACAGTAGAAATCATAGCTATAGCTACTTGGTAGACAAAGGCAGAGTTCTCCAATAATGAAATGAAAACAAAACATGTTAACAACAGGACAATCTATGGAACAGATTCCCATAGCTGCTACTAGGCTTCCCAGACTAATGCTCCTTTCTACAATGTGAATGATGAACTATATTGTAGTCCTCTGTCCTATGTGACTACAGAAATCGTTCCTTGTATTCCTTGACTCCCTGTGGATTTTGGAAATATTTCATATTAACCAGAGCATGTTTAGATTTTTTTCTTTAAAACTTGAAATAAACCTAACTAAAGCATTTTTAAAATGAAGAAAGTCTTTATGAGTGTGATTTTTTTCTATATATATTTGGAGAATGAGTCTTTCAAAATAATTTAAAAACAAGAGTTAACTAATAAAGAAGATACTTAAATAATGGGGCTGGGGTTGTAGCCCAGTGGTAGAGTACATGCCTAGCACATGTGAGGCACTGGGTTCGATCCTCAGTAACACATTAAAAATAAATAAATAAAATAAAGGTTTTATGTATGTCTATGACTAAAAAAATAATTTTAAAAAGGATACTTAAATAGTGCTGAACAAGCTCTTATTTGCATTATATTTCTTCACTGTTCTACTGTCATTTAGAAAGAAACATCTTAAGAATTTGTATGAGAAAATAGTTTTTTAACATTACTGTTTATAAATAAGGACTTTATCAAATATTATTAACTTTTTAGGTGTATGTAAGTTAGAATCATGTGAATCCTGACACAGAAAACTTTATATTCTACAGGCAATTGAAAAGAAGTAGATATTGCATTTTTAATAAAACATATTTAATACCTTGCTTAATTAACCGTATATTTATTTTAAGCCTTAATAATGTTTGTTGAAACTAAAATTGCTTAGATCTAGAATATACTTATCTAAAAATTTATAAAGTCCTTCACAAGCAGGTATTTACTTTTAATGTTCTCTCTTAAATCACATTCATTATTGTGTTTGGACTGGCTAACAGTGATATATTTTATGCTATATGCACATGAAATAATCGTTCAACGGTTATTATCAAAGTCATTTTTACAAGCTATCAGCTGGTCTTTGATTAATTTATTCTTGTGTTAGATGGTAATAATCTAATTATTATAATAAATCAATTTTTACATGTATCTTACTCCAAGCATTCTTGAAACTATATCACATTAAAGTGACTTTTGATCAAGCCACAAATTATCTCACTGTAGGTAGTGCAAATAGGAAAAACTTTTTAATCACTACTAATTTCATTTGAATAGGCATAAAACAAAGATTATCAAATACTAGCATAAATACATATATATAAAGAAATACCTTGAGAAGAATTACAGTTGAATTGGCAACAGTATATGCAATAAATCTTGAATTGCTTGGAAAAGAATGATCATCCCTTCCTATAAATCACAAAACTATGTCACATTCAGAGAATCTCATATCTTTTATATTACTAGAGCTCATTACAGGTAAATATGCATAATGATAACCAAATATTTTATATTTTAAAGAATGGCTTACTCAATAAAATTTATTTAAAATTGAAGTTTTGAATTAATGTGTGGTAGAGATTTTTATTTCATATAATGTTACTATATAAGTTGTGATCTGAATTTTTTTGTCACCTTGATTAGGCTGTTTTATGTCAGTAACAATTCATATTATTATAGTCCTATAATAGAATTTAAATTGTTAAGCTAGGGATAACTTATTGCTTATCAATTTAAAAGATGAAAACATTTTTAATATTCATAAAACTTGTTTCTTTTGAATGACATTTAGATATTTTATTATTTTTTAGAAAAAATTGTGTTTACCTAGATATCCAGGAAGTCTGGGACTCAATCAATTGACACATATAATTAACCATGATAAGTCTACCCCCTTCTATTGTCAGCAATACATATCTCCTGCTTGAGTTTTTTATTTTTGGTACTGAGGATTTAACCTATGAACATTTAACCACTGAGCCACATCCCTGGCCCTTTCTTTTTTTTTTTTTTTTTTTTATTTTGAGGGAGAGTCTAAGTTGCTTAGGGCCTCCCTAACTTGCTGAGCCTGGCTTTGAACTTGCTATCTTCCTGCTCTAAACTCTCAAGTCGCTGGGATTACAGGCAGTGATGCATGGCAATATACATCTCCTTAAAGCCTACTTAATCTCCAATGAAAGACTGTAAGTGGTCACAAATTTTTCAAATTAACATAATACAATTATCCTGTATGTAGTAAAAAATGCACCAAACCTCCCCCAGAAGAGGGCTTAAAGCTTTGATATATATTTATTTTCCTCTTGATTAACACAACTTAAACACTACAATGTAAAATAACAATACCTAAATTCTATAACATCAAATCTATACATCTTATGTTGCATGTAAAAATTAAGGGAGAGGAAAAAAATAAAATTATTTATATACAAATATATTCATAATAAAATAAGGGGAGATACTCATGACAGTTATAGACCTCAATTTATAACTGGTCATGCTGTTTTAGCTGGCATTGTGACAACCTTCTTCCAGTATACATTCTGTATTCCCTTTGCTTTCATCAAACATCTCAAGTTGATTATGGCTTTTTACCTGGTAGAATAGCTTATTATTATTTCCTGAAGGCTCTGGACCATTTGTAGTTGTAATTGGATTGAGTTGCAGTTTTCATTGATGTTATTCTCAGGGCATGGTAATATAAGAGGTACCCTAGAGGATACCTAAAGGATCTCCTATATTCCAGATATACTTCACTTTCACTGTGGAATAATAATCAAATTTATCCTTGGTAGAAATAAGACAGAATCAATGATCATCCAACCAGCTTAGTATTCCCTTCTTGACCTCTTAATTCAGAATCAAGGTGTCAAAAGTGACTCAGTAATAGTCTTAACTTCCAGTGCAAAGTAATCAATGTTATCTCCTACAATAACATTCCTATATTTGAAATTAAAACCTCTAGACTGGTAGAACATAAGATCATGGTAATGGGAAGTAAAGGTTTTGCAAGTGTGTCCCCACTGGCAATATTGAGTGGGATCATTAATATTTCCGCCCCTTGATTTCACTCCTGTGAATCCTGGCTATGGAAAAACAGCACCACACAATGGATATTGTATCAGAGCATACAGAGAATCTTGAAGAACCTAGCTCTAACAATGCAAGGTTTTGCCACTTAGATGGCATTGCTACTGAGCTTTCAAAAGACCATCGCACAGTTCTATCCAGCCAGCCACTTCAAGACAGTGAAGAAGATGGTAAAACTAGAGATTCATGAGCATGATTCTGTAGTCACATGCCATTTGCTGTGACATGAGTATCTTAATCAGACTATCCTTCTGTTGGACAAGGCATTATGTAAGCCAAAGAATAATGGTTTTGGCAGAAGTATGACTTTCAGCGAAGGCAGATCTACATCAATATTTCTATTCCAGCCAGGCAGAATGGTGCATACCTATAAACCCAAGAGCTTAGAAGGCTGAGGCAGGGAGATTACAAGCTCACAGCCAGCCTCAGCAATTTAGCAGAGCTCTAAAGAACTTGGTGAGGGGGCTGAGATTGTAGCTCAGTGGTAGAGCACTTGCCTTGCATGTGTGAGGCCCAGGGTTCAATCCTCAGCACCACATACAAAGCAATAAAATAAAGACATTGTGTCCATCTACAATTTTAAAAAATATTTTAAAAAAAGAACTTGGTGAGACCTTGTCTCAAAATAAATATTTTAAAGGACAGAAGATGTGGCTTAGTGCTTAGGCACCCCTAGTTTCCATCCCTGGTACCAAAAAAAAAAAAAATCCTATTCTAATAAAGACAAAACAATGCTTATTCCATTATGGAAGTAGCCCAGTGTATTCAACCTTCCAGATGATAGCTAAATGATATCTCATTCCAGGAAACAGTGACATATACAGGGAACTCAGTGTTGCATCTCTGATGCTAACAGACTATATGTACAGCATTAGTCCAAGTTAACCATATTAGTCTTCATATATAGAAGTCTGTGTTGCTAAGACTATGCATAACCTGGGTCACTTTGTTCAGGAGTTCATTGCATGATGATAGGAATAGTTAAGAAAAGACACTGGTATGCACAAAAGGGGTCATTCTATCTACTTGATTATTAGAACCTTTCTTTGCTAAGATTATCCTTTGATGAGCATGCACATGGAACACAAATATATTCACATTTTTTCCCATTCAGAGGTTTATCCATGTATTTTCTTCTGAAATTTCCTTGTCACCAATTTTATGATAATGTCTTTTGCAAGTCTCTTACAATCCAATTAAATCATTTACCACAGTCCATTGGTATATATAGTCACCTATCTGACCATTTATCCTTCCAAGGAGAGTGCACAACTAACTATACTGCTTGAAGTTCCTCCTGCTGGGAGGATTTCCTATCATCAGTGTCCTTCAAGAATGTCCCAGAAAGTAACTGTAGTAACTGTATCTAACTTTCAGATAGTACCCATATATTGGACAAAACCATTTGGGCCTGAGCCTTCTCTTCCTCTGTCAACTCAAAATAGAGACCTCCCCATTAGACCATAAAAGTACTGGCTGCGAGAGAGAAACAATGTAGCAGCATGGAAACCATGTACATTTAAGCCACTTCTTTATGTAACTTATTTGTGCCTTCAGGGTTTATTTATGGCCCATGATAGATATAGCAATCCCATTTGATGATGGAGTGTTTCTGTGCACATCTAACTTTATGGTTGTCTTGGACCATTACATTCACTTCATGATGGGCAGCTCAAGTCATGTGATAATTCAGTGAACCATGGTTAAGCATTTAATTTTTACTAAGACCTGATAGCTGGCCAAGAGCTGTTTTTCAAAAGGAAAGTAACTATCTGTGGCTGAAGGTAAGGCTTTGCTCCAAAATCTTAAAGGCTTTGGCTGCAATTCATCTATAAGGGCCTGCCAAAGGCCACAAACAGCATTGATATCTGTCAGTAACACTTCAAATGCCATTAAGTGTACTATATCATATGTCTCAAGTGACAGAACAGCTTGTGCAGCACTCTGCACCTGTTGTGGAACCTTCTTTTGTTCTGTGTCTTCCTTGAAAGCAACAACTTTTCAGGTAACTCCATAAATAGGCCACAGTAACACATGCAAATGAGAAATATGTGGTCTCTGAAATCTAAAGAAGTCCAATAGCAATTGTGACTATTTTTGGTTGTAGGAAGAGCCATATGAAATAACATTCTTTATCTTAAAAGGGATATCTTGGCATGCCCCAGACCACTGGATCCCTAGAGTATTCACTGAAGTAGATGGTCCCAGAATTTTTTCTAATTTATTTCCCACTCTCTGAAATACAAAGATCTTATGAATAAATCTAGAGCAGATGCTAGTTTTTGCTAACTAGGTCCAATCAGAGTAGTGGATCAGGGTGATATCAAATGCAAGGAAAAGGCAATCAAAATCTCTATGAATTAAATTTTCACATAGGGCTTAGAAGTTGATATACCTGTGAGATAGGACAGTAAATGTGTATTGATGGCCTTGTGAATTGAAATGGAATGTTTTTGGTGATCTTTACCAGCAGGTATTAAGAAAAATTCATTTTTCAGAGCCATTCTTTTATATTAGGTACTAGGGGGTGTGCAAATTTGCTTAAGCAGTGAAACTATATCTGATATAGCAGGTACCATAGGAGCCATTAACCAGTTAGACTTTTGATAATCCACTGTCATTATCCAAGATCCATCTGTTTTGTTCACAGACCAAAAGGGAAACTTAAATGGAGATGCGGTAAAAATTATCACCTCTGCATATTTCAAAGCTCTACAGTCTCTCCAGGAATTCTATATTGTATTCTGCCTTGTATTTAATAACTAGAGGCAGTTCTTTTGGCTTCTTTGCCTTTCTCACCACAGTAGCCATTACTGCAAATGTCAGAGAACTAATATGGGGATTTTCCCAGCATCTGAGTATATTTATTCTAATTACGCATTTTGGAACTGAGGAAATAACTAAAAGCTAGGCTTGGTTTCCCACTGCGCCCACTGTTCGAGGCACCTGAGCAAAGACTCCATTGGTTATATGACTTTCATAAATCTTTACTCTGGCAGTTAGATTGAGATGAAATTTTGGTTCTTTTGGAATTAGTGTCACTTCAGAGTCCATGTTCAGTAGTCCTAAATTGTGAATTTATCTTCTTCTACCCAGTTCACATCCACCCTGGTAAAGAGCCATGGGTTCCAATAAAGAGTACTGGAAGAAAGTTTAGCAGTATGAAACTTTGGCAGTGTTCCAGTGACCTTCCTCTAGTTATCTGGTAACCCCTAGTTCAAGGAACGGCAGAGAAAGAGATGAGAGAGAGTGAGAGTAAGAAGGGGTGAATCCACTCCCATGTTAAGAAGCTCTTCCTTCAATAGAAATTCACTCCCTTAATACATTTCCATAGTAAAGATACTCATCTTTTTATGAGGTTGGAATCTTCATGACTTAAATTCAAGTTAAAGGTCCCATGCCATAATACCATCACAAAGGCAATTAAATTTTCACCTTAGTTTTGGAAGGGATAAACAATCTAATCATAGACAAGGGGCCATAATTCTGTTTTTTTTATGATTTAATTTCAACCTTTGTTCACTTGGCCCAGAATAGTACTGCTTATACATATCAAGCAAAATTTAGTTGGGTTATGATATATTTTACTTCTAAGAGTACCACAATCAACTAGCCAATGTTGAAGCACTTTACAAGTCAGACTATTTCATATGCTGCTTTGAGTCCACTATCCATTATAGTAATCATATTTATATTGCCTTCCATTGTTGAGTGCTCTTAACTCCTGCCATTTTGTTTTCTCAATTCATTGACTTCAGTTCCCACTGTGAGGTCCAGCTTGTAAACAAGAATAATAGATATAGGGATTGCCTTTGCAAATTTGTTTCTCACAGTAATGGGTAAAGGTATGTCTTTTGGTTTCTCCCATATGGGTAAATAGTCCTTAAACAACAAATTTACTTTAATATTTCAATCTCCATTAGCCTTCAAATATCTTTGAATGCCTTTCTATACATCAAAGTGAAACAGGCATTTAAAATTTATTTACTGTGATTCATATTTTGGTCCATGTTTTAACTAACCAATCAAATAGTTAAGGCCTTTTCTAACTCCCTGGAATTCAATATTAAATACAGAATCCCTTCTTAGTAAGCACATATCAATAAATTTGGTATTCTAACTTTGTGTTCCTTCCACTATTATGTCACTCAATATTCATCTCCATAAATACTCTCTTTATTTATTTTTGTGTACATTAGAAAACTAATAGTTCTTTTAGATTGGAGGATATGTCCTCATGGGTCATACTTTGTACTTTGGGGCCTGCTAGCATTATAAGTCTATTAGAGAAGAGGGATAGTGGAGATGAATACTGAGGATAATGAGCCTTGTCTTATGTGGTAATTGCCTCAGGGGAAGCCATTACAGTTTCCTCAGACAGTGAAAAGTTATTCTGGTCAGATGGGAGTGGAAAGGCCAATAACACTGGAGATTTGGAGGCTGGTTCTATGAGCAAAAGGATTCATCAGAATTTAGGGGCACAATTTCCACAACTGCTTCAGTTTCTTCTCTCATCTTCAGTACAACTTACAGGATACCATTCTTTTTCCATCAATGCCTTTGCTATAATAATAGCCACTCTATGAGCCTGGAAGTTAAACTTGTGCTATAATTTAGTCAATTGCAGGAGAGGATTCTGCATTTGATTCTCAGTAGTATCAATTCTGAGCTAAATGAGATAAAGGTCTTCCTCAGGGCACACAGTAACTTTCAGGTCATACAGTAACTTTCATTTATGAAACATGAACTGGGAATGTTGATCCCTGGGTTTAGTTTTTCCTTTTACTCCCTTCTTCTTTCCATCCTTCCTTCCCTCTACTCTCCCTCCCTCCCTTCTTCCTTTTCTTTCTTTCTACATTAGAAGTCATTAGTCAACACCATTTTAAATTTTAGTTTTTAAAAAATGTTGAAAAGTCTCATGTACACAGTTACCTGATTCTAGGAGTCTTATAAATGGTTGTTTAGGAGCTTCCAATGGACATATTTTACATATCTCCATTTCTAGACTTCGACATGTATTTTCAGTGTTCTCTTACTACTGGAGTACAATCATTAGCATCTTTAAATCTATGGAGGTTTACCTAGCCAATTCTAGAACACCCAACTAATTTCAGAAAATTAATTCTTAAATTTTTCTTTCTTTAGAACCTATCTCAGTACTAAAGTCTATATTAGACTGGGTTCTCCAGAGAAATTGAACAAATATAACTGAGACTGAAAGAGATAGGAGAGAAGAGAGTGAGGGAAGAGTAAGGGATCGGGGGGGGGGACTAGTTCATATAAGGACAGAGATTGAAAATTTCCAAATTCTTCATTCATCAAGTTAAAGACCGAGAAAAGTGCGATGACAAAATTCTAGTCTGAGACCAGCAGCCTGAAAACCAGGAGAGTCAAATGTGTAAGTTCTAGTTCAAGTTTGAATCTGAAGGTAGAAATTCAATATCTTACCTTTAAGATAGTTTATGAGAGAGGACCAATTTTTCCATATTTTGCATTCTAAAACAATATATTCAAAATTTTGATGGAATGAATGAGGCTGACTAATATTATGAAGGGTAATCTGCTTTACTCAGTCTGACAATTCATAGCCAGAAAAATATTTAGCCAAATATCTGGGCACCTTTTAGCCCAGTCAAATTGACATATAAAATTAACTATCACATTAGCAACTATACCCATACTCAATTTATTTTTTACCTAAGTTTGTGTTGTTTTTATTGCTATCATTATTAATAATTATTATCATTTTGAAGGTAACAGAAATTGAACTCAGTGTCTCATGTAAACTAGACAAGAGCTGTATCCGTAGGCTATATCCTCTGCCTAATGTTAGTATTTTTATGACATTTTCTCATGTACATTTTTATGAAGAATATTTTGGTTTCATTACTTTAAAATCTAAACTCTTACGTGTTTTGCAATCATATACTTGATGAGTAAAATATATATTTTAAATACATTTACAAAGTTAGCACTGTTCAAATCTATCTCTTGTAGCTAACATTTCTGAAATTATGTTTTTTTCTATTATTGGATACTTGTGGTCAGTAATATTTTTGTGTTCTTTGTCCTATGTTTTATTTCTAAAAATTCTATGTGATTTATTTTTAAAGTTTTCTATCAAATTACCTTATCTTTTAAATTTCTCACGTTTATTGCATTTCTCTTTAGCTTATTGCAAGTGAATTGTCCAATGCTATGTTCCAAATAATTGATTTTTCTTTGTATTGATTCTATCAATTGTTTTAGTCTGAGAATTATATTTCTCCAATTGATTCCTTTGGATATATAGTTTAGTTAATATAGCTTATTTTTTCTTATGATTTCTTCTTGTTTTTATGGATACTTTGCTTCCTTCTATTTTGGGGGAGTATACACTGTGTATGAGCCCCTTGGAGATGGTATGTATGATTAGCCAGTTTATACTGACAAGTCAGGGCATAGTTTCTGTCCTATAAGATGCTGGGAGTTTTAGAGCATAGTCTCTCAATCCCATATGTTTAGACTTCTTTACTTCCATCAACTATCAAGTGTGCTGCACTATAATTGATAGACCTATGAAAATGCTCATTTTTCTAACTTTATTTCCAGAGTAAGACCCCACTTTAAGAACTTATCCCCAGTTCCTATCTGCTGTTCTTTGTTCCAAAAGTAAGCACTTATGGTTTGAGAGCTACTGTCCATTGCTGTCCAATTCAGAAGTGGATCCCAACTGACTCAAGGCTTCAAATTATTATCTGTCATTGTGGACCCAGACTCATTAATAAGTTTTTATTTTTATTCAAATGCCATCTTTAGAAATTTTTATTACAAAATTTACAAAATCTCATTTTTAAAGTACCTGAACACTTTTTAAAACACTTTTTTATGTTATATTACTACTAAATACATTTTCTCCCCCTCATTTTAATTATTCTTGGCATATCAGTTCTCAACTCCCAATTCTTGAGATAGTAACACTGGCTAGTATGCCATTGTATATAATTCAAATACAGGAATAACATGTATTGTGAATGCAGAAATTTATGAATAAAATAGTGACATGGAAACTGAGAAAACAAATAAAATATAATGAAAATATATAACTTCTGACAGTTTTTGCCAGTGATGAGCTTCTGGGACTTTGATATTTAGGAATTTAATAGAAAATGTGAAATGATATATAAGTTAGTGTTGAAATAACTTTAGCATTTGAAAGAAATGGGAATACACACTTCTCTAACTACTTTTCATTGATGACAGCAAAAGGGAGTTTATGTTTTATATTATTACATATCTTTGGTTAATGCAAGTTAAGAAAGTATAACTATAGGCCGAACTGCGGTCTAATATGACTCATAGTTTGAACCTAAGCATTATTTAATTTTCTAATTAATAAAAAATAATCACCATAGGCAGGAATAGTCTGGTTGAGATTTTTGGTAGAGAGACATTTTCAAAAATTTTAAAGAAGTAATTAATCTGCTGGAATCTTACAGGAATTTGCTAAATTAAAAAGATAAAAAAAACAAAAGCAGATAAAAGACCAGCTGCACCCACCTGCAGAGTGTATTAAGTAGGCAACTCATTCTAAAATTTCTCCTATCATTTATTTATTCTTCCTTCTAAGTCAAAGTTTAAAAAGCCATTGAGTTGGAGGTAGGAGTTGCTATGAATATCAGAGATAATGAAATTACTTTCAGTATGAACTTGAATTATTAAGAAGTAATGAATATTCTCTTTGACCTAAAAAATGAAATTGCCTGTGAATTGAGGAGAACTTATACATGGAATAGTTCCCTCAATGCCTACTACACAAAAATTTATCTCTCCTATTGAACACTTTACCTTTCCTATTTAATATGAGGAATGATTGTAGACTTCAACAGAATGTGCTTCTGTTTACTCAATGACATTTAATTCATTGAATTGCTTCATGTTATTTTTGCAATTTGATTTTTAAAACATTTTCAAATTTGTTATGAAAGGCTTATTTTCATTATTGTGGTTTTAAATGGACAAAGAATCTGAAATTCTTCTTCTTTGCTTATTTTGGGAATGAAAGTAAAAGCAGGAAAACACAGACCAGGTGTCAGGCTTAATAAATGTAATATGACAGATGGCACAACGGTAGCAAGAGACAAAGTCCAGGATGTTTGCCAAATTCTAAAGTTTGGATGTAAGAAAAAAGATGTTATAAAACAGTGGATCCTTAAACAGAGATTGATTGCTCTTTTTAATGTTTTATTCTCTTTACAAGGTCTGTAAACCTTGACAGACAAGAGTGGAGTGTAGTCAAAAGGAGATCAAAAGTATACAAGGAAGTCTTGTCCTTAACTGAACAATGTTGTCAATCAGAGTGCCTGACATTACTGACTGTTGGTGTTGGTATCGCAGAATATATTAATTCAGTCTTGTCTTCCTAAATATTCTTCATTTTCAATTAGAAGAAAAAGTATGAAAAAGAATTAAAAGAGAGAAGTATAGTTAGAGACACAATATAAATACCTATCAAGGGCAGCCAAAAACAGTGGAATACAAAGTGCCATTCCTTGCTGTTTTTACCTGAAATGGAAAGCCTTGTTCTTCAAAAGAAGGGATTAGTGAAAAATAAATATTGAAATGACATAGATGTTATTCTTCAAGCTATGGTGACTCTTCCAAAGTTTCATTCTTAGTTCTGTGTTTTTTGTTTTTCCATTTCTAATTCTGAAGGAAAGAGTAAAATCAGAAAGAACACCTTCATTTATTATTTTATTTGCTTTACATCCTGGGAATTGAGACAGTGGATGATGGGGTCACTTATAAATAAATATTTTATACAATATGCTTCTATTAAGAGTTTTGTTGAAAATATTTGTTGGTTTATTTTTTCAATGAGGTATACTATGATCTGAATATTGGTATCTCCCCAAAATTCATATGTTGAAACTTAAATATGATGATATTGAGACATAAGGGTTGTTGAGAAGGAATTAGGTTATGAGTTATCTGGTCTTATGAATGGCATTAGTACCTTTGCAAAAGAGGTTGAAGAGGGTTGCTTTCCCTTCTACCATGGTGAGGACCCACCATGAAGGCGCTGTCTCTGAACCATAAGATAATACTTCACCTGACACTGAATATATTGGCATCTTGATTATGGTCTTTCAGCCTCTGGAACTATAAGAAGTAAATATTTGTTGTTCACAACTTAAATAGTTAAGGGTATTTTATTAGAGTAGTTAGGATATTTTATTTTACCAGTGCAAACAGGCTAAGACATGTTCTTCCTCCACCTTTAAAAGTAGGCAGTAACTAATTGAAAAAAAGACTTATGGGAATTGGCAGTTTGGTTTGATCAATCAATTAATTAGGTATCCTGGACATGTTAATGAAACTCAAAACATATTAATAAAGGTATGCTATTTTATTTTTGGGAAGAGGCACATAATTTTGAAAGAAATAAAATAATAAATCATATTGTTTGCTTATTTTATTTTTATTTATTCAAGTGTGAAAACTATTGACAGCAATATAGCCACCTTTAGTTATGTACTATTTTATTTCCAGTACTCCAACAAAACTATAAATGTTAACAATTCTAAAGTCAACCTTTTTCAAAAGAAAGTCAAAATTTTATCAGGTATACATGGGCAGATTCTTAAAATTCAGATTATTAGACTAGTCCTGTACTTATTGAGTCAGTGACTCCAAAGTAAAACTTGGGAATCTCCATTTTGATGAGATTTTTAGAACTTTTTATGTAAAAAAACTTTGATAATCATTGCTATGATTTGTCTGTCAGTTGTATATAAAATATTATTCTTCTAACTTTAATTTAAAGTCATATTTTCAATCAATTATGGAAATTATGACAGTATTATATATATATATTTTTAAATATTTTGTTTAGTTGTAGATGAACACAATATCTTTATTTATTTTATGTGGTGCTGAGGATCGAACCCAGTGCCTCACGCATGCAAGGCAAGCGCTCAACTGCTGAGTCATAGCCCCAGCCCCCGAGAGTATTATATTTTTAAAAAAGAGAATTGAGAAATTCCTATTTATTTTTACATCAGAAATTTTGTTTTAAACAAAATTTAAATTTCATTCTTAGAAAAAAGAAAGCCCATTCTCTATATCTAATTTTATCTCAATGGTTTTTCCCAAACTTTAAAAGTACATACCGAAGTCTGAATTACTTGAAAAACTAAAAGTAAATGAAAATTTTATTGGAGAAAAATAGCATTTTACATAATTAATATGTGACATAGCATTGTGGCTATATTGAAACAGGGCTCAATGATCTAAAATTGAAAAGTTAATGTAGACAATTCCAGGTATGCTTTTGCTTGACCTATGAATTCATATGGCTCAGTGAGTTGTTCCATTTGAAGAATGCTTCACATGTAAATTTCCCTCAGAGCTTAAAGAAATGAAACAATTGTCAGAATCTATTTTTAAAAAGATATATTTTAACATCATTATATTTTAGCCTTTTGTATTAAATCAAATTCCAAATATAAAAACAATTAGTTTAGTAGATTTCAGGTATATTTTGTTATTTTTGCTATTGTTTAAAATTTATTTATTGCTCTTTAAAAATTTATAATAAAAAGTTGTATTTATTATTGAACATTTTGACAGTAGAAAATATAAAAACAAAAATATTTAATCACAACAAGCATTCATGTTTATGATTAATATTTTGAGATATATATTCAGATTGCTTTTATAAAACTATGTGTTTATGTAAAATCTTTAAATAATATATTTATTGGTTTGCTATGTTTTTACTTAGTAAAAATATTAAGCATTAATACATTTTTATATTAATATTTTAAGAAAACTATATTTTAAAGGTTGTAAATATTTTAATAAAACTTTATATTTTAAAGGTTGTAAAGATTTGCATTCAGTGAGTGAACATATACATTCATTCATGTACTACAGTTGGATATTTTGGTCTTATTTAATCATTTTTTTATATTAACAGTGGTGTTATATTAAAGAAAAATCTATTTGTTAGTCTTTATACTATAATCCTAAATATGACAACTTTGGCCATATTTTGCAAATTATTTTAATGACCTTCATAAAAGAATGTTGGTAACAATTTAAACTGCCACAAAAATTGGTCAAGATTATTTATTATCCTGTACATATTGCATGACATTTCTAGGAAAAAGTTGGACACCATTATTTCATTTTAAAAAGAATTGTATGGATAATGCTCTTTTTTGTAATTCTCCTTGTCATGTGCATTTTTTTATTTGTGTAATGTCTCAAGCTATTTTTTATTTGTTTTTTTTTTGATGTTTGACTTTTAAAAATAATGATGAGCATATATATATATATATATATATATATATATATATATATATATATCCATTGATAGGTTTTTTCATGTGTTTTTCACACTGAAGTTAGAGACTTTTAGACATTATTAATATTTATATTGTCAAATAAAGAATTTTTTTTGCCTTTTCCCTTAATGCTATAATTGTTGTTTACTAGGCTGAATCTCTACTAGTTAGGGTCATTTGTAAGTGAATAACATAGCAACTTCAGTGATACTAAGCTAGAAGGATGTATATTCTATTTCCCTGAACACGTGTTTCTGTTCCTACTTCCACCCTATGCTTTTGCTAGTAGATTCACCATTGCTGCATTGGCCTTTGCTTATTTCACACATTAAAACCCATTAAGTCTCCAATTTTCAATTCTGCAAATTTTTCAATAAAATTGGCAAATGTGCATTAAGATAGGTTGGAAATTATGAGCTAGAATTTATATACATATCATATTAACTAATATGAATCAACAGTTATATAAATATGTTACTTGTATAACAATATTATAAATATGTATATGTTAAAAATATACATATTGGTTTGTTATCTTTTCATTTATATTAGATGTGTAATTATAATGTAATAAATATAATTACATGTAATATATTGCATCTTATATAATTATATATTATATATTCAAGCTTTTTTAGGTATTTCACATCTGGGACAATGACAATGTGATAATATTCAGAATTTGTAAATGTTTTCAGGAAAAGTTATTCCTACACACTGCTGACAAGAATATACAAATTTAGAACATACAGGAGAGTAGTTTAGGAAAATCTCTTGTAAACATTTCTAGGAAAGTACCATAAGAACATTTGAGGTGATGTAGAAATGATAGTGACTGATATGGCATTTTGATGTTTTTATAAGAAATTAATATTCTTTTTCATAATGGAAGAATAGAAGGAAGGCTAATGGAGTTCAGACAAACCTCTCATCTCACATTTTAGTATTGCATAAACTTTTGTATCCCTTCAACATTGTCTTTAGCCCAAATTCAGAGATATTTACCATTAGGCATTTTATAATCTATAAATTTCCATTTTCAGAGGTAAATATTCTTTCATGAAGACTAAAATTTCCCAGATGACTCTGGATTTTACTCATGATTTGGCACCAAAAGCATGATAATAAATACTAGATTTTCTTTCTATACCCTAGCCTAATAAAAACATACTTACAAATTGTCAATGTGAAGGCAAACATTTCTAAGATAGTTAATCTCTGTATGATTAAGGCAACTTCAGGCACACTTAATGGTACACAATTGTGAAAGAAATGTATATTCATGAAAACAACTGATTCTTGAACTTTGCTGCGCAAGGGTCCATGCAAAATCCATATAGTAAATCTTGGGGGAAAATTTAAAATATGTGTCAAAAGTCCAGTTAAGATATATAATCATTTAACTTGAAATTCCACTTTGATAAAATGAGTTGAAATAAATAAATTTTTGAACAATTTAGCTACAATATTTTAGTTGTATTACTTCTATAAGAGTTAAAAGTTAAAACCATTTAAATGTTTAAATGAAGCATCTATGAAGTCTGACAATGCTAAAATATGATGTTTTGCAATTATTAAAAATGAACATACAAATATCAATGCTTACTATTTATATTTCCAGACAAAAAAGTCTACCAAACAATACTCAAACTAAGAACTGTTTGGGATAAAGAGAAAAAAAAATGTATATAAATATGTGTAGAAGATGCCAGGCATGGTGGCACATGCCTGTAATCCCAAAAACTGGGGAGGCTGAGGCAGGAAGACTGTGTTTTCAAAACCAGCCTCAGCAAAAGCAAAGCACTAAGCAACTCAGTAAGACCCTGTCTCTAATCAGAATCACTACAGTAGGAATGATTTGGAGCAGCAAGTAGAGGCTGGAGATTGGGAACTCATGAAGAAAGTTTCCAGCCTGACCTAACAGTCAACTATTGCGGAAACCAAAGTGTGCCTGGACTGGTGTGATTGTGATTAAAATAGCACAGAGAAGGCTGCGTTGAGCGATACGGGATAAGGCTATCAGAAGAAAGTGCCCTCTTGTTGCTGTTTTCCCAGCACTGGGAACACACCTGTAACAGGTTAGACAACAACATCTGCATGCCAAGTCTAATCCTGGGTGATTCGCATCCATAGCACTGAAATATATAAAGCCTGTAAAGGTTTAGTCTCTATATCCCAACAGTGGAATTTTCAGGAGGCTCCTGAGACCCAAATGTCCAGGAAAATTCATCATCTCCCAGCAACAGGGGCTGTGGATCAAATCTCAAAATCCAAAGACAGAGTTCCAAAGGTCAGCCAGAAACTTAAACACCAGTTACTTGACTTTCCAACTCTCCACCACCCAATTTTTTGCCATTATTGCAAATCAACATATGGGAGTACAATACTTGTCAGCAATCTCCAGTCTATCCCATCCTGTAATGGGAGATAGGAGGCTGAGAACTACTACAACCAGCTTCTACTCCTAACTCTAATGGTCAGCAGTTAGGTGAACACAAAGACTTGGACTTAACACCATTGAGCACTTGATCCAAGGCTTACAGTTCCCAAAATTTAATATAAAAATTTAATATAAAATATGACACAGCAGCATGAACAATGAAATTCCATTCTTGCCAGCACTTTTGACCACCTCAGTAGAAATAAATCCTTTATTTTTCATTTAGAATTTCTTCCTATTCCCATTTTTTTCTTTTTTTAAATTTAAATTTTATTTTTTAACATTTACTTATGTTTTTACCTTTTTCTATTCTGCATGACTGTATGTATTGTGTGTGTGTTCTCACTGTGTGAATAGATTTGAATATATACACATATGTATATATTTGAATACATATTTGTATTTTTTTCTTTCATTTTAATTACTGTCTTCTTTACTCATTTATTATTTAGACTTGGTTTGACTTGGGTAGGGTAAAATGTTATGTGGATTTGATTTATTTTGATTTTATATTTGTTTTGATCATACCTTTGTTTTCATTCTTATTACCCCTTCATCACTCTCTCTCCCACTAAAAGCCAAAATTTCTTGTTCCCTCTTCCTCACATTATTTATTTTATTACTTTTAATAATTTTTTATTCCTCCATCTTTATAACCATCATCTGCTACCTATCTCCTGCATCTTCTCTCTTCACTTTTCAAAAAATTTCAAACATTCTCTTGCCTTCCTAACACATTTTCTCTTTACTGAAGAAACTGTAACTCATCTTTCTGATAGAATTCTACAGTTTGTATAAACCCTACCCCATTTATGTTTTTGTGATTATTAATACAGGAGATGACATAACAGAACCTTTTTGTTCAATGTCTAATCAAGTTCATGATTGTTTATTTTAGCGGTGATATTAAATGATGAGCCCACCATTCCTTGGCAGGTGGTAATTAATGTTATAGATGTAAAAATAGACACCAGACATTTATTTTAAAAAATATGTATTTTAGTTAACATTATTGCTATTCCTTGTTCCCCTTTTCACTTTGTGGAGCTGATATGTGATTTGGACACTTCGAGTTCACAGAGTAGAAACCTCGCAGCTGAGTAACACTCACAGCTCAGCCAAGTAACAGCTAACACTAAACACCACTAACTCCACTTGAGCCTCAATAATACTTTAACCCAGAATAGGAGATTCAAAGCCCCAAACCAACAACCAGGTCTGAAGTAAGAACAATTAGATGAACACCTCAGATCTCATCCCTAGACAGCTAGTCATATAGCCGAGAGAGAGAGAGAAAGAGAAATCCCTAGGAGGAAAAATATATAAATTCACATCAAAGGTCACAGGTACAAGAGAAAAGGGAAAGTCATCTCAATTGATGTGAAAGTCTAAAACCTCTGAAATCCTGAGGTGACAGGCAAGAAAATCTCCACCCAAAATTCACCATTCCCCAAGAAAGGAACTCAAGAGACATGGAAGTGGATGTAATTTCAGATAAAGAAAATAAAAACCTGATTACTAAAATGGCTAACAAACTAAAAGAAGGTCTAAGGAATGAAGTAAGAGAGAAAATACAGGAAGTGAAAGACCATTTTAATGAAATAGTGATATTGAAATGAAGCCAATCAGAACTCTTGAAAATTAAAGAGACAATAAACCAAAGTAAAAATTCACTTGATAGAATAAAAAGAAGAGATTGTGAGCCAGGTACAGTAGCATATGCCTGTAACCCCAGTGGCTTCAGAGTCTGAGGCAGGAGGATTATGAGTTCAAAGCCAGCATCAGCAACTTACTGAGGCTCTAAGCAACTTAGCAATATTTGTATATAATAAAATATATGTTAATAAAAGGACTTGGAATGTGTGCCACTGGATTCAATCCCTGGTACAAAAAGAAAAAAAAAATAGACTGTAGATTGTGTAGAAAATAGAACTTAAGACAGAACTTCAAGCCTTGAAGGCAGGATATATGAATTTGAATACTCAGTATGCAATAAAGGAAAATTTAAAATATATCATGATCAGAATGTACAAGTACTCAGGCACACCATCAGGAAAACAAACCTGAGCCTTTAGGATAGAAGGAAACACAAAGATACGGGATAAAGGCAAGATCAAAAAGAACCTATCCAAAACACATCATAATCAAAATTCTTAACATAGAAAATAAAGCATGAATATTAAAAGTTGAGAGAGAAAAATTTCAGGTCATATTTAGAGACAAACCAACAACATTCACTTCTGACTACTAAACCCAGAGCCTATCAGATATTCCAGGTTCTAGAAGAAAGCAATTGACAACCAAGATTGCTATATCCAGAAAAGCTTTCTTTCAGAATCTATGCAGAAATAAAAACTTTCCCTGACAAGGATAAACTAAAAGAATTTATGACTATTAAGCCAGCATTATAAAGAATACATAAAGATATATTGCAAACAGAAGAACTCAAAAGTGAACCTCATATAAAGTTGGGCTGGGTATGGTGGTGCATGCTTGTAATCCCAGCAGTTTGAGAGGCTGAGGCAGGAGAATTGTAAATTCAAAGCCAGCCTCAGCAATTTAGCAAGGCCCTAAACAACTCAGGGAGACCCTGCCTCTAAATAAAATATAAAAAAGGGCTGGGGATGTGACTCAGTGGTTACCCACCCCTGAGATCAATCCTTGGTACCAAAAACAAAACCAAAAACAAAAACCAAATATATAAAGTTCACTAAAAGAACAACTAAATGAAAATCAAAACTGAATAAAATATAGCAAACAAATCAAAATGACAGGTAATAACAAACTTCTATCCATAATAGCACTGAAAATAAATGGCCTCAACTACCCATTTAAAAATGTAAATTGGCAGATGGTTTAAAAACAAGATTCAGAAGCCAGGCATGTGGCACACGCCTGTAATCCCAGAACTTTGGGAGGCTGAGACAGGAGAATTGCAAGTTCAAAGCCAGCCTTAGCAATGGCAAGGCACTAAGCAACTCAGTGAGACCCTGTCTCTAAATAAAACACAAGATGAGGCTGGGGATGGGGTTCGGTGGTCAAGTACACCCCGAGTTCAATCCTTGGTACCAAACAAAACCCCGAAGACCCAATTGTATGTTATTTTAAAAAGACCCATTTCATGGACAAAGATACTCAGGCTGAAAGTAAAAGGACAGGAAAAAAAAAATATTCCATGCAAACATAATCTAAAAATAAGCAGGAGTCACTATTTTCATATTTGATAAAGAAGATTTTAAGGTAAAATTAATCAGAAGAGACTGTGGGGAGCTGCAAATGAATTATGGGTCTTTGAATGTCCCAGAGACAGAGGCTGACACCTTCCTTGTTAGTTTCTCTGTGTAAAGGCACTGAGAAGTCTGTCCAGTTGTCTGGTGATGCCCCATTCAAAGAGAAATTCTATGGTTGCCATAGAGTTTATCAGTTCATAAACTAAAGTTCTGGTGCCAACTGCCTGGGGGTGGAGAATTGTGGGCACAGGCTGATGACTGTCACCGGACTGTTCAAACTTTTGACCTCTGTTCTGTTTTAAAGTAACTTTCTCACAATGAATCCCTTTGATGTGAAAATCTATATAATAAACTTGCAGAGTCTGTTCATGTTCAATCTCACTCCTACCAGGAGGCAGGTTGAACCACAAGGCCCGCTATTTATGTTTTTGTGTTTTCTTTCCAATCTCATCATTGCCTTGTTCCGGGCGACTGAGTAAATGCTCACATGGGTAGTGACAAGAGACAAAGGAGGA
Source organism: Geosciurus inauris (assembly GCA_004024805.1). Taxonomy (NCBI): domain Eukaryota; kingdom Metazoa; phylum Chordata; class Mammalia; order Rodentia; family Sciuridae; genus Geosciurus; species Geosciurus inauris. Next base: position 22,325 of record PVHX01018978.1, read on the forward strand.
CACTACATACTAGTAAAGTGAACAATCCAATTGATAGATATAACAATAGTAAATATTTGTGCCCCAAATGTCAGTGAACCTAATTACATAAAAAAGTACTTCTTGACATTAAATTCCAGATAGAACCCAGTATTATAATATGGGGTGGTATCACCAGTAGACAGGTCATCAAAACATGAAATCAATAATGATATTTCCTACCAAAATAATCTTATAAATCAAATGGTTTCTGACATCTGCAGACAATTTCACCCCAAAGCAGCATAATTCACTTTCTTCTCATGAAGTCATGAAGCCTTTTTCAAAATAGATCACATAGTACATTACAGTATAAGTCTTGGCAAATACCAAAAATAGATATAATCTGGTGCATTCTATCAGACTGTAGTGGAATGAAAACTAGAAATCAACAGCAAGAAAAATTATACTAATCACATAGCACATGGAGATTGATAAATACCCTTTAACTGAGGAATGAATCAAAGAATAAATGTGAGAAGTATAAAAAATTCTTAGAAACAAATATGAATTTGATTTGATTTTGATGCAACATATCAAAATCTCTGAGACAGTTTGAAGGCAGTTCTAAAAGGAAAGTTTATAGCATTGAGTTCCTATATTAAAAAATATGAAGACCCCAAATAAATAAGCCAAGACTCCATCTCAAAGCCTTAGAATAGAAAGAACAAACATTCCAAAATCAGTAGAAGACAGGAAATACTTAAGATCAAAGACAAAAATTAATAAAATTGAGAATTAAAATAAACAATATAATGGATCAGTGAAGCCAAGATTTGGTTCTTTGAAATGATGAACAAGGTTGATAATCATTAGTCAAACTATTAAATGTTAGAGAAAGGAGACTCAAATGAATAAAATTAGAGATAAAAAAGAGAATAGAACAGAAACATATGAAATCCAAATGATTATTAGAAATCATTTTGAAGATTTATAAAAAAAAAACCCTGGAAAATCTAGAAGATCTTGACAAATTTCTAGATACATATGACCTGCTCAAATTGAACTTAGGAAGATACAGAAAACCTAAACAAACCAATGTCAAATAATGAAATTGAAATAGCAATGAAAAGACTTCTTAGAAAGAAAATATATTAATTCACCTACTTAAAGTGGGTAATCAATAGTTTCTATTTTCTTTAGAGTTGTTCAACTATCACCACAATCAATTTTAGAATATTGTTACCACCTCCCGCCCTCAAAAAAAGTCCCCCTTTAGCAATCATTCAGCATTTCCTTCTCCTTAGATCTCTCTCACCCTACCCCATGGCCTCTGTGAATTAGTTTTCTACTTGCTGTCTTTATGTATTTGTCTGTTATGGAATTAAAAATAAAATAATTCTCCTAATATTTTGTTCTGACCATAGTCTTGAAGTTTGTAAAATTTTTAATGATTCCATTTTCCTTTTTATGTGAATGTGTGTTTAACTATTTCTTTATTACTCTTTGTAGAAGTTTATCGATTTCATTAAAGCTTCTGGACAACTAACATTTGGCTTTTAAATTTTTTTTGAATTTGTATTTTTTATTTCATGTATGCTCATTTGTATTTTTATTATTTATTCTTACTACCTTTTGTGATTTTGATCTGTTGCTATTTATATAAATTTTTAGATGAACACTAACATCATTAGTTTTAACATCTTATCCAAAGACATTCTTTGGAGGCTAAGAATTTGCTCCATTCAAATATTACATAAATATTGACAGGTTATATGTTAATTATTTGTAGTTTATTATATTACCTATTGTCCTGTTTGTATGGTTGATTAGCCAATAATTTTGAAGAATATCAGTTATGACCACATAGCATATAGAACATGAAAAAGACCTTTGTTCCTATAACAATAACAACAAAACCCCATGCCATTTAAAATAAGAGAAACTAACTCTATAACCTAGAAAAAAGTCGTGCATACAAGGAAGTTCCAATAAACCATGGAACTCTCCATATGTTGTATCAGCACAGGTGGGTGGTGGAATAAGCCAGTCATAGGTGGAGACAGAAGGAGAAAAAGGATTTATCATGAAAGCCTTTGAAATATCAGGGAACCTGAGGTTAAATAGAATCTAGATAAGTCCCTAAACAAAGCAAATAGCAACAAAAAAATCTTGGACTGATCACATAGACACAATTATTTAAAAACAAAAACACAGCAAGAAGTATAGGCTCGAAAATAGTGACAAATACATCTTATGTAATCTTACATTTGCATTTGGATTCTGGAGTTTTACCAGGGTTGAATCAAAAAGTTAATTCAGTATATCTGAAACTGCAGCTCAGTTGCTTTTTTGACTTAAATATTGACTGACTAAAAGAAAGCAGAAAGTGTAAAGGACTTTAGGACTACAGTAGTTAAAAGTAAATTCAATCTAATTAAATTTGTGGTGTGACACTTCTTGATTTTGCAAAAACAGAAATAATTAGTTCTTCATCTTATTGATGGATATGAAGACATTTCCTTGGCAATTATTGATAAATATAAATATAAATATATCAATATGTAATATTTTCTAAAGCGCAATTTTTAATTTCAAAATTACTGAAATATAATAAAAATTATAATGTATACAGAATATAAAAGAAATATAACTTAAAATTAAGAGAAACAATTTATAGAAGGATTTCTACAGATTATCAAGTTAGTGGAATGAATAGTAAACTGCTTGGTATCCCTAGGAAGCTGAGGGTTTTCTGATTATAATTTTATTATTAATTTCTAAGATAGTCTCATGTTGCCAGATTATGCATCTTTGAAATTTCTGTTATGATTAAATTTGCCTAGGGTTTCTTTGTAAACAAATATCTAGTGTATTTTTAAGAAAAGTTTTATGTGCACTTGAAAACACATAAAATTCTTTGCATTTGGGGCCATGTTGAATATGCCTATTAATCCACTTTGTTAATTTCCTTATTCACATTTTTATTAATATTTTGTTCTCTTTGTCTCAGTTACAAACACAAAATGTTAATTTTCTACTGTCATTTAGAATTTATCAACTTTTCTACTTAGTCTTGCCATTTAAAGTTCTAATTCACTGCACGTATATTGAACATAATATGTATACTATGATGTATTTCTAATGGATTTGTTTATGTTATAAATTATCTTTCACATTCTTTCACTTTCAAAATTTCAGTTTTCTTATATTTAAAATGTATATTTTACAAGAAAGACACATTTGGGTTTTAATAATTCAATATAGCCTATAATATCAGTATTTTATGTATAATATTTAGTTAAAGTACATATAATGTAATATTATAATATTTTGTTTATGTTATCTACTTTTGACTTTCTATTGGGTGTATATGTTGCCTAACTCTTTTTATTTTGCCTCTTTTCCATTTGTTTTAAAATATTTGATTATTTTCTGGGTTAATTGTTTGCTATATATTTTGGCTATTCTTTAGAGGTTATTAATTATAATTTAAATCAAATTATTTTATCAGTAATAAAACTGGATCATTAGGAACTTAAAGCTCCAATTTTTTTCTGCCTTGAGTTTTTGCTTCCATTCATTTTAGCTATATGTATATTTTAAAGTATGGAAGATATTACAATTTTTATGCACAGTCACTATTTTTATTATATTTACTCACATATTTATTCATTTAGGTGGTTCTGCATTGCAAATCTTCGCCTGGATTATTACCAGATAAATGCAGGTAAATATAAAATCAATAATTTCTCATTAAACCAATTAATGAGATATACTACTATTTACAAAGAAAAAGAATTGTAAGGCATTATAGGACTTATAACATTATAAAAAAACATATCATTAATCACAAAATTTAGAAAATTGTTGTATAAGACTATTACTTTTTTACGTTATACATGAAATAGTGTAACATATTAGGAAAAAGTATATTTTAAAACTTTATTTTCTAAACCAAGAATGCAGCAAAATGTGAACATCTAAAAGGCCATTGGGAAGATAAAAAATTCAAGTGATCTAATAGATGCTAAGGAAAAGCTATAAAAGAGTACAGAGCCGGGTGCAGTGGCGCACACCTGTAATCCTAGCACCTTGGGAGGCTGAGACAGAAAGATTATGAGTTCAAAGCCAGTCTCAGCAATGGGGAGGCACTAAGCAACTCAGTGAGACCCTGTTTCTAAATAAAACACAAAACAGGGCTGGGAATGTGGCTCAGTGGTTGAGTGCCCCTGAGTTCAATATCCGATACCAAAAAAAAAAATAGGAATAAAAGAGTACAAATTGGATAAATTAAAAGCAAACAGCAAGATGGAACAGTTAAATACAAATATTTAAATCTTTATATTAAAAATAAATGTTTTGGGTCTGGAGTTGTAGCTCAGCGGTAGGTAGAGTGTTTGCGTAGCACAAGTGAGGCACTGGGTTTGAACCTCAGCACCACATAAATATAAATAAATTAAAGGCACTGTATACATATACAAATTAAAAAATTAAAAAAAAAAAACCTGAACAGTAAAAGTTCTAAGTAAGAATTTTCAGTACATTAATCAACAGTGGTTCTTTAAATTTAAGTTAATTAAAAATGAAATTTCCTTATTTCATATGCTCAGTATTGTAGAGCATTTTCAACATCACAGTTGTGTTGAACAATGCTGGCAACAGTCTAAAAATGAGAGACAGCTATGTCAGAACGAATAAAAAGACATTCCTCAACTTTATTTTTTTAATAACAAAACCCAATTTCAATTTTAAGCAACATCTAGTTGGGAAAATTGGAAGATACATATCATGAAAAATATATGATGGTTTTACTCCTGTCAAAGTAGACCTCAAATCAAGAAGTATTAACAGAAATAGAATCATTAAAAAATGCCAAGTAGATTAATTCATTGCACACATAGAAATTTTAAATTTGTACATGAAAATATACATATATCTACATATATGTAACTGATATATATATCAGTATATATATGTAGAGAGAGAGAGAATCAAAATTAACATGAATCAAAGCATAGCAGGCTAACTTGAGAAATAAACAAATGTAAAATTACATTTGAAATTTCAATACCAATGTTTTAATTATTGATAGAACATGTAAACAAAAAACTAATATTATGAAGTACAGTATTTGATTGACACTAATTTCACATTGAATATCCACAAAGGTAAAATTTTGGCAAATAAAGTAAATAAACTTTAAATGATTGAAACATATACAGATTTCATTTCTAACTGCAATGTGGTTAAATTAGAAATCATTTGCAGAAAGAATATAAAAAAGTCAAATGAAACCATGATCTAATAATGGATTAAGTATATTAAAGCAGATGTTCACTTAGTAGGATCAGTCTTACTAGGCATTTTAATAGTTATGTAAGAATATTGTGAATTTAATTTGCATTTTTTATGACTAGTCATTACACTTTTTACTTTATTATCATATCTGAGAGTCATCGGGTTTTAAGTTCATTTAGTGACATAGTCATTATTAAATAAAATATTTTTGAAAAATAAAATCTGGCTCATAAAATTTTACCCAATTTATTACATACACAATATATTTATATACCTTGTCATTCTATTTAATATGTTTTCCATACAAATGAAAAGTACACATTGAATACCTTTCATGATTATCCTAATGCCAAAAGGATTAGTTCATTAAATAGACATAAATTTTCTAATGATTATTTTATTAGAAGTAATCATTTTATTATAATCCTTCCATTTATTCTCTGAAGTTATCATAGAAATATTACATTACCCAAAGCCTTAAAACAGGAATAGAATTTTAGTTAAAAAATAAACTTAGTTAAAAAATAAACTTACTAACAATGTGAAGAGTGGAGAATTTTAACCACATTTGTAAGGTATATTATAGGTGTTAAATGTATGTTTTGTTTTGTTTTTGTTTACTGAGACGTGTCAGTTAGATTAAAATAGCTAAATTAAGTATTCCAACAGGGGGAAAATACTGTAAACTATCATGGAAAATAATTTTGTGGGTTTCCAAATTTTATTTTCTTCTATTTTCTTTTCATATTCTAAACACCAGTCAAATCTTTTGCTTCAGATATATTAGCACTGCTCCACTGCTAATCAATTTAAATTTGAATAGTCTTCCCATCTTTATTAAAAGCATGTTCTCAATTACATACTGAATTAAATAGGAGATAAGAAGATTCCAAGAGGTTGAAATTTATAGTTTCATTACGCTGAAAAATTAAACCTAAAAATGTGTAAAAATCCACATTAATCATTTAGTTTCAGCACATAAATGTAAATGGCTTGGAACTAAAATACACTTCTGACTGTAAGTACTAATTACTCCAAAACACTGCAAGAGCTTCATTAGATCCTATGTTTAATAGAAATAAGAAGCACAAGGGACTTGCACAAATCTGCCCAAATAAGAGGATTATAGCATTTAATAAGCTTAAAATGGTCACCATAAAGCTTCCTTGAGAAGCTTTTCCTGAAACAAAATCAGAGAAGATGATCTTGAAAATTAAATCTGATATACAAATTGACAGTTGTTTTTAACAAAGTGCAACTGATTTTTATGCAGCTGTCTTTCCCTAATACACAACAAATGAGTAACGGAAATGATAAGGAAACTATTGAAAATACTAAAGGCACTCAGAATCTTTGTTTAACACACCAGCATTTGCAAATGACAGCATGTTTTCAACTTCTAATTTTATATAACTGATGTTATTAAATAGCAATTTTTAAGAAGTCATTTTGAGAAACAATACTTTTCTAAGGGGATTTTGTTATATATATGGAAACTATATTTCCAATTCACTATGCACAGTGAGTCAGATAACGTGCTATATTAAGTGACAAATTGTAGAATTAGAATTTTGAATTTGGCTGGGAATAGTCTATACATTATCAGAAAACACACATTAAATTATACATGTTTAATTTAGAGAGTAATTCAACTGATAAAATATAAATTCTTATTAATACTTAATATATCATTCATATCACAATGCTTTATAGCTGACATAAATACAATAATAGATATTTCTTTTTCTATCAGAGAATATGTCTTTCTTTTTAATAAGCATCATGCTTTTTAAAAATGAAATTATCAATCATTTAGCACTTACTTCTCAATTACTTAAACAAAATCTATGTAATTTCATTAAAAAATGATGTCCACTGTGACTAAAGTTATCTTTTGGGGAAATGCAAGACTTTATTTTTATTATATATCTCATTAAAATTCAAGAGCTTTATTGCTTTTTGGGAATTTTATGTAATTCCCTTGGGCAATAAAACTTAAGTAATTCGTGTTGGTAACAGATATATATGGGATTGTACAGGAAATAAAAAACTAATTACAAAGGTAACATTGGCAATGCATATAGAATTTAGTTATTTTAAAAATATTCAAAATATAAAGTGTGAAAATATGTGCATATATGATTACATAACTGGTATAACTCTACATCATGTATAACTGGAAAAATGAGAACTTATACTCCATTTATGTATGATGTGTCAAAATGCATTCTACTGTCATGTATAACTAGTTAGAACAAATAAAAAATATTTTAAAATCACATAATTACATAAATCTAATAAATTTTTAAGCAATTTGAAAGCATTAACTTTGGACTATTGGTTTATTGTACAGCTTATGGTATCCTGCCGGGATCCAGCCCCTGGCAAGTCCAGGGGTCCTTAAAAGGAGATGTAGAGTTGGCGCAATGGAGAGATGAGATGAACTCAATTACTGCATCAGATGGTCTCTCTCTTGAGTGACCATGAGGTTTATTTTTATATCTTTCCACAAGGAAATCCAGAACATTGTATTTTCATGAATCATCTAGGACATCAGCTCTATAGCTGTGTTTACTCTGTAACAAAAAACTTCATTTTTGTATATGTTTTTCAATTTTCCTTTTGGTGTCCTACATAATTTCCTTATTAACTATTTAACCTTGTACAATCTAAAATTATACAGAGGTGAGAGACAAAGTGCCTGCATAAGTAAAGGTTATCATGCTAAATAAAGAAGAAAAAGTACAGAATTCTATTTTTGTCTCCCACTGTCTATCAAGTGGTAGGTTTAATTTTTGTTTATATTCTCTTAGGCAATGTCTGCAAGGTAATTTCCTATGATATCTATTTAGCTGCTTGATTAGGTCATTTCTATATTTCTTGTTTTTCAAACACCAGGGATGAAATCGTCCCCATCTCTTAAGAAAGAGCAAGCTTTGTATGTCAACTCATTTACCATTAGTGTTTACCACATGTCTGCCATTTTCATTATACATTCCGGTATACGGTAAAGAAAGGTCAGCTTTTTTTTTTACTTCAGCTCCTCTAAGGGGAAACCATAATCGTCCTCCAATTTTGTAAACCACATATGATGGTCCCTGGATAGTAGGAACCACTCCCTTATGGGAATTTCTATTTTTAAATAATCTTAAAGTTTTTGGTTTAGGTGGAGAAGTTATTATTATGGAGTCCTTAATTCTTGTTAATGAAGCCTTTCCATGAACTGTTTGCCTTCGCTATTTCAGTAGAATTAGTCTTGTTTTTGTAAGGCAAGTCAGGACATAATTGTGTACACTTGATATTCTTGTAATTTTTTTTTTTCATCAAAGACAGGATTTTAGTAAAATCAACCTCAAATGGAAAAATGTCAATTCATAAAACTCTGGAAATTAAATACACATACTAAACATATGCATGTATATATTCATATATTTGTCTCTCTCATGCATACATTTATTTATTTATTTGATTTATCTATTCTACTTAGGTATACCTGACAGCAGAATGAATTTTGATTCATTGTGCACAAATGGAGCACAACTTTTCATTTCTCTGGTTGTACATGTTTTAGAGTTGCACCATATGTGCACTCACACATGAACCTAGGGCAATGATGTCCATCTCATTTCACTATCTTTTCTCCCCCATGTCCCCTCCTTTCCCCTCCCTCCCCCTTTGACCAAAGTTTCTCTATTCTTCCCATGCCCCCACCCCATTATGGATCAGAATCCACTTATCAGAGAAAACATTTGGCCTTTGTTTTTTGGGGGACTGGTTTACTTCACTTAGCATAATATTCTACAACTCCATCCATTTATCTGTGTATGCATACATTTATTGTGTGTTTTTAATTCTAGAGGTTTATGAATTGATATTTTTTCCATTTGAGGTTGATTCTACTAAAATCCTAAATATATGTATGCATAAATATATTCAGAAATTTTTCTATATATACATATCAATATATGTGTATGGGTACTATATAATATGCTAGTGAATATTGTCTTATGGATTTTTAAATAATTGGAAAAAATAAATTATTCCAGAGTAATTAAGGGAAAATCATTTGCTTAGTATAATCAAAATGTCTTAGAATACCATTTTTCTTCTTAATGGATCTGAATAGTTATAATTTATTCCTGGATCTTTGTGTCCCAGCTTACAAGTAAGAATCAGTGTGTGAGTGTGTATGCATGTTTGTGTGTGTGTGTGTGTGCATGTGCATACCTGCATTTATGTTTCAGATTCAAATTTCAGTTTTGAAACTGGGGCAAGATCTATCTATAAGTCACATTAAAAATAAAGTGAATGTAAACCAAAAATTAAAGCCTTTTTAATAAGAAAATATAATAACATCTGGAAAAAAGTGAATGTAAAAAATAAAAAGGTTGAGTGTCTAAAGTAGAGGTGATCAACCACTACCATCAGAATCACCTAGGATACTTAAAAATCCAAAGGTTTAAGTGACCCCAGCCTATACCAACAGAAAACTTAGAATGGAATTACCATTTGACCCAGCTATCCCACTCCTCGATATTTACACTAAGGATTTAAAATCAGCATAGTAAAGTGACCCAGCCCTATTAGTGTTTATGGCAGCTCAATTCACAATAGCTAAACTATGGAACAAACCTAGGTGTCTTCAACATATGAATGGATAAATAAAATGTGGCATATATACACTTATTTACTGAGTAAGGAATCTTACTCAGCCATAATGAAGAATTAAATCATGGCATTTGCAGGTAAATGGATGGAGCTGGAGAATATCATGCTGAGTGAATTGACTCAATCCCAAGGAACCAAAGTCTGAATATTTTCTCTGATATGTGGATGCTAATTTACAATAGATAGATAGAGGTGAGTGAAGGGAGGGGAGGAGGTATGGAATTAGGAATGATAGTATTATTAATTGGATATTGATAATTAATAGAGATTCTGTATATTAACTATAATCAATACAAAAAGAAATTAAGAAGAAACTATATTTAAAATAGCATCAAAAACAAATTTAGGAGAAAATTTAACCAAAGAGATAAAAGGTATGTTG
>PVHX01018979.1:0-35527 GCA_004024805.1 Geosciurus inauris
TGGTATTGGGGCCAGCTGGTTTCCTGAGCTAGGCCTGGCTATCCATTAGGGGAGGGGGAAGGGGTCTTTCTGAGGCCAGTCAGTTTCCTGAGCAAGTCCTGGCCATCTATTAGGGGAGGGGGAAGGGGTCTTTCTGAGGCCAGTCAGTTTCCTGAGCAAGTCCTGGCCATCTATTAGGGGAGGGGGAAGGGGTCTTTCACTATAACCTTGCTTTGTGCCAGTGTCTCTTTGTGAGTTACTAGATACCTCCCTGTTTTCTTTTCCCAGGAGAGTGTTAGTCCTCCTTGAATTATTCTTTAGTGTTTACAAGCTGGATAGCTCAGCTGTAGTGTTGAAACATCTGCTGAGAAAGGGCAAGGCTTTGGGTCAAGATACACCTTGGTAAAACTTCTAGATCTGCCCTTCATGCTCCTTGTGACTTCAGGCAAGTCACTTAACTTCCATGAGCTTAAGTTTCCTCAGCTATAGAAGTGGTGACAATACCTTGCTGAGCATTGCACTAACTAAAGAAGATACTGAAGGAAACTGCCTGGCCTCAGTGTTTCTGGTCTAAGATCCAGTTGTGGCCTTTTCCTTGCTGCTGCATCTTCCAGGTTCCCAGCTTCTAGCTGGAGTCAGTTCACAGGTAGCCCTGCTGGGGGATTAGAGGGGGTGTGGGAGAGGAAGCAGCTGAGGTGTTCCTTCCATCTTCTCCACTTCGGGTAGTACATCACAGCCTAGTTTCTGCTCACCAGGTGCAGCATAATGTCAGCTTGTGCGGGGCGGGGTGGGGGTGGGGGGGCTGGGTTGTTGTAATTCTACATCCTCTCTCTTCTCTGGCCCAGGGGTAGTAATCCTAAATTCCTGCCTCAGTAATCTTTGCCTTACCTCACTGTTCCCGTTTGGCTTCTCATCTCTTCCATTACTCATGCAACCAACTCTATGCTTTAAATGTTTTAAATGCTATTTCCTAGTTAGTCCCTGACTGAACCACTTAGCATAGTAACGATATCTGGTAGGTATTTATCTTCTTAAACTCATACTTTACAATAGTATTGTTAAAGGAAACCAGAGCTGAGCAGTAAAGTGATAAAAACAGATAATACTTAGAAAGTATTCCAATAGACGAAAGGAGACCTTGGTATAGAATTGGACCTGATTCTGAATAAAGGATAGGAAAATGGGGATTTATAGAGTGGGCATCAGTGGATGGATAATTATTTGGAAGAAACATTGGAATGGAGGATGATTGGATACCAAGGGTGAAGGATGAAAAATCAGATCAAGTATTAAGGGTGGGAAGGTTACTCTAAACAGACTTCGAAAATTCTTGCTATGATTGGGTGATTCAAGACTGACAAGGATGGACGCCAATGTGGAAGCTTTGAGGGCTCAGAGGAGCCTGACAAAACTTTATTCAAGAAGTCTTTATCAATAACTAAGAATATTTCACTGATTAATAGAAGGTGTAGTGTGTATGAATATTATAAAGAATATAGTAGCATACTATTAAAACAGTTTAGAATTCCTGCTTTCATACCTCTGTTCAAAGTGGGAACAAAGCAATGGTAAACACATGTGCAGAAATAGGATAAACACTCTTGTTAATATTAATTAATGATATAGTTAAAGTTTTCAGAATCAAAATGGAATCCCTTGTGTCAACCATAATAAAATAAAGTCAGTAGGTTTAAAGGAAGAGTTTTTGTGCACAATTATTTGGTAGTAACTATCCCAAAGACTGTCTAAATTACCACCTTACAAATGTCCTTGTACAAGTCCTAGAATTGACCTTGTTTTAAACTCATACTTTATGAGTACACTGTTTGTTCAACTCAGATGCACGCCACCCTTCTTATTAATCCTTGTCACTAAGGATTTTTCCCTTTAAAACTTCCCCTTACCACAATCTCCTTGAATAGTTCATAGTTTACTATGGTATGTGCATTCTCATTGTGTGCAATTCTAGTCCCAAACACATACCATTATTCTTTGGAGAATCTCTCTCTGGTTGTTATTTAAGTTGACACTTAAATAAGTGTTATATGTTATGTGTTTAAGTATTATATGTTATGTCCCTGAATGCAGCATCTAATATATTTCATTTTAGAATTTCTGTTTTTCATATTACTGAACAGTATATGATATTTAACCAAATCACACCTAATTTTCCCTTTGGCTTGTTATCCATCCTCACTTTGCTGTTAGGAACATCATGGCAATGGGACATGAACACTATTAGAATGTTTCATTATCATCCCCATAAAACCTTACTTTATGTGCTCTTAGGTAATGACATTGGTGACCAATAAGGAAAAAAAAAAAAAAAAAACTGACATAGATATACAGGAGGGAAAAAAAAAATAACAAGAGTCCTAATAAAATTCAAGAGCCTGGTTCCAATATTCCTGAAACCCAACACATTTCTCCTACTGGTGAGATCTCCTTATAATCTCATAATAAATTTGCCTTTTTGCTTTTGCTGAGTTGAGTTCACTGGGGCTGCTTGATAGCAAGTGTAGCAGCTAAGACATTGGCAGGCCCACTATATCACAGGAGAGAAAAAAGAGGGCATTTGTCTTGAACAAACAAGATCAAAATGCAAGATAGTGACTACATAAGGACCTTTGACTCATCATACATATTGAAGTAGAAGAGAGAATTTGGAATTTTACTTCAAAGACGTTCTTTTAAAACCAAGAATCTTTAAAACACACACATGCACACACAGACAGAGCTTTCAAAAATTTCCATTAGTCAACATACAAAGTCTGTTTTCAAATCAATCTTGAAGGATTTTGTGAAGCTGTACACATTTACCATCACTGGCTCCCAGCTTCAATCTATGTTTCCCTCACTCTCCATCCAACTCTAAATTGGGCTTATTTTTCCAAAGTTGTAACAAAAATGTTTAAGCAAAGGATTCATATTTTCTAACTTTTTTCTGCCTTTACTAAGGATTTGGCAATGATAATTGAATTACTTGCATTTTTGGTAAGGATAAAAGTGAGTCACTATGTGTATGTCTTTAATTTAAAAGTCAAACTAAAGAAATAGGACACATGCCCAAAGCAATTAAAAAACTAGTAGAGATAAAGATAATACATCTCTTGACACTGATCAGTGGGTTGCCAAATGAAGAAGTGGATTGGAAAACAATTTTATAGGCACTTAATTCACCTATAATTGGCTCTTGATAGTTCTTTATTGCCGAGATAACAAGGACTTCATATTGTTTACCTTTTATTCTCAATGCCTAGTACAATGCTTGCCTAATTGAAGATGTTCAATAAATGAACATCTGTTGAATGAAGGAAAAAAAAAATACCAGGCTCCAGCCAGCTGTACTATTTAGCCTGTATCAAGGTTAAAATCATCAACCCTCCAGTAGGCAGGGAGCAATTCAAGAAAACAAACTATATTAAGTATTTCAATCAGAGGAGCTTTAATGCAGGGAAATAGTTACACAAATAATGGAAGATGAGAATGTAGCAAGAGGATTCTGAGGTAGGCCTAGGGCAATATCTCCAGAAAGATCCATCCCACCATTGTCTCATAGAGCTGGGGAAGACAGGGCAGTTTTGAAGTTACCCTGCAAATCAGAGCAGAGGCCTTAAGGAGCCGATGATTAGAATTTTGAACTGGGGCTTTCCATACTTAGAAATGATTGACATAGGCATCTGTCATTTCTGGATACCAAATTTTATAAATAGAGAAAGATAAATAATATGATTAATTCTCAAAAGCAAATTGGTATGGTTTAGATATATGGTGTCCTTGAAAAGTTCATGTGTGAGACAGTGCAAGAAGGTTCAGAGGTGAAATGATTAAATTAGGAAAACTTCAATCTAATCAGTAAATTAAGTCACTGATATGGATTAACTGGGTGTTAATTGTAGGCAGGTAGGGTGTGGCTGGAGGAGGTGAGTCACTGGGGCGTACCTTTGGGATTTATATTTTATTCCTGGTGAGAAGAGCTTTCTCTCTCTGCTTTCTGGTTGCAATGTCCTAAACTGCTTTCCTCTGCCACCCCCTCCCACCATGATATTCTGCCACATCAGGAGCCCAGAGCTATGGAAATGGCCAACTGTGGACTGAGCCTCTGAAACCATGAGCCAAAATAAATTTTTCCTTCTCTACATTGTTCTTACTCGGTCTTTGGGTCACAGCAAAACAAAAAAGCTTATGAAAACCAAGAGTAAATGATTTGAAATTCTAGCAGATATAAGTAAGTACAGTGATTAAAATGTGAAGTATGATGTGGCTGGAAATAGAACACAAGTGGTATACATAGAATTCTAGAATTCATTTGAATCCTTGTGGGGTACCTCAAAATTTCCAACAATTATCCTCTGTAGAGTTGCATCTGAGGCACAAGAACAGGTCATTGTCATCACTGTTCAAGAGAGAGAGACAAACATACAAATGCCTAACACCTAACCAGTTAGCATGGTTTAAACATTAGATCCATGACTGAAGATTTTTGTGAATCTGCTTTTCCTGAGTTTTTTTGAACCTGGCTACAATTGCCATACAACAAATTTCCTCAAAATATTATGGCTTAAAACAATGACCATTTTGTTATTCTCATGGATTCTAAGAATCAGAACTTCAGTCAGGACACGGTAGAGATGACTTGCTGCTCTTCCAATGTGTGGGACCTCAGTTGGGCAGACATAAAGACTGGGGTGACTCAGTGTCTGGACACTGACATCATCAGGAGCTTCCCTCACTCACATGTCTGTCTCCTGGGCTGGGTTGAATAAAGATTAGAACGCTGACCAGAGTATCTACATATGTCTCCATTTGGCTTGGTTTCCACACAGCACAGTGGGCTCGGGATTGAGTTGTCCAGTTCTTACGTGGTGGTGTAGATCTCCAAACTCAAGTGTTTCTGTGATGCAGATGTTGCATCCCCTTTTATGGCTCAACTCCAAAGTCACAGTGTCCCTTCCATTGTATTCAGTTGGCTGAAGTAGTCACAAGCCTGCCTTGTTTCAAGAGGACAGAAATTCTATTTCTTTTTTATTTGTTCTAATTAGTTACACATGACAGTAGAATGCATTTTGACACATCATACATAAATGGAGTATAACTTCTCATTCTTCTGGTTGTACATGGTGTAAAGTTACATGGGTCATGTAATTATATATGCACATAGGGTAATAATGTCCAATTTATTCTATTATCTTTTCTACCCCATACCTCCTCCTCTCCCTTCACTCCCCTCTGTCTAATTCAAAGTAATTTATTCTTCCCTAGCCCCACCCCCTTATTGTGAATTAGCATCTGCACATCAGAGAAAACATTTGGCCTTTGGTTTTTAGGGATTGGCTTATTTCACTTAGCATGATATTCTCCAGTTCCATCTATTTACTGGCAAATGTCATAATTTCATTCTTCTTTAAGGTTGAGTAATATTCCGTTGTGTGTAGAGACTCCATTTACTAATGGGGAAGTGTCAAGTTCACACTAAAGAGCATATGGGCTGGTAGATGTTGTTGCCATCTACCAGATGTTGTTGCTGGTAGATCTTGGCTATAAAAAGCATACTCAAAATAAATATTTGGAAAGTGTCCTGAAGCTGAAATAGAGCTCTCAAATTTTAGATCTGTCCCATTGATCGTAGTTGTATAACCTATACTAATTTCTTCATTCTGAGGGGATATAATTTTTTAATTGGGCAAATAAATGATACTTCAAGATCTTTTTAAAAAAGTGAGATTCTTTGATAACATGATTAATGAGTAGCTGCTGTGTATATGACTTAAATAAGAAAGAACAGACGTTTCTAAAGAAGTCAAAAAAGAAAATGTAGGAAAAACAAAACCAATGGGGATCATGTGGGTTGAAGGAAACATTTCAGTTTATAGCACTTCATTTTTATCACTAAAAAGAGCCTTGGAGTTCTCTTCATCCAGTCTCCATCATTTTATAGATAGGAAAACTAAGATCCAGAGAAGTGGCTAAAGGAAGAAAATTACTTCCTTTTTCTTTTTTAAATATTTTTTCTAGTTGTAGATGAACACAATACCTTTATTTATTTATTTTATGTGGTACTGAGGATCAAATCCAGTGCCTCACAGGTGCAAGGCAAGCACTCTACCATTGAGCCGCAACACCAGCCAAGAAAATTACTTTCCTTATAAAGAAAGAATTTATAGCCAGAGTAGGGATGGGCACAGGCCTGTAATCCCAGTGGTTCAGGAGGCCGAGGCAGGAGGATCATGAGTTCAAAGCCAGCCTCAGCTCTAATTAAAATACAAAAAAGGGCTGGGGATATGACTTTGTGGTTAAGAACCCAAGTTCAATCCTTCCAAAAAAAAAAAATTATAGGTAAAGCTCTTGAAGGATTATCTTTGTCCCAATTTCCAATTTTTGTACTTACTATTAGGAAATCAAATGAACACCTGAAGAGATTGAACATAATTCTTCCTTGAATGAGTTAAAAGTATAGAAATATATATATTTTGTCTTGATCATTTTAGACCTATATGTGATATATAAAAGGAATCTTTGAAAAATATGAAGTTGAATTATTTAGTTAGAGTAATTATTCTTAAGAGTTTTAAAAATTCTTCATGAAAATGTAAAAATATATTTAAAAAGCCAGAACAAATTTAGTGAAACTTTCATCCTGAAAAACGTAATAAGCCAACATAAGGCATTTAAGTATGCAATGACTTAAGTCACATTGACACTTTCTTTTTAAATTACTTGTTTCTTTCTCATTACATACCAGTAGCAATGAATAGGTATTTTAAAAAGACAGTGAGAAAGAATATCTGTATTACCTTTATTTTTTTATTTTTATTTTTTTTTAAATTTTTTTGGTTGTTGATGGATCTTTATTTATTTTATTTATTTGTATGTGGTGCTGAGAATCGAACCCAGTGCCTCACGCATGCTAGCCAAGCGCTCTACCACTGAGCCACAACCCCAGCCCTCTGTATTACCTTTATGTGGTGCATTACTTAATTCTCTATATTTGAGAAATTATTTCCATTGCGGCATATTATCAAAACACTAAGGTAGTATGAAGCAATAAAACAATGTCAATGGGAAACCAAATATAAAACAGGAATTATACCTAAAGTCTGTCAATTATAAGGAAAGTGTTATTTAAAATTGATATGAAGCCATGATGAGGTGTTACATGATGTCAGAAAAAAAAATTACATATTCCTAAATTACCTCAGTTAAGGTCCCTGTCCTTTTTATAGTTTAATTGGTTGCAAATTATATATAAAACAACTTAAGACCAAGAAAATTCATTTTAAATTATATATGCTTTTTATCTTCTACCTGTGTCTTTGTCTTTCTTACCAAGTAATACTTCCAGAAGAAATAATGAACAATTCCTATTTCTACTTTCTTCTTTTCCATTTTCCTCTTCATACATTGCACTCTAGTTTCTCTCTGTAGTCCACTGTATAGACTAAGATGACAAATTATATTCTAGTTCTCAATCCAATTGTTAATTTTTAATTCTCTACCCACCATGACATTTGACACTGTTGAGAACTCCTTGAAAACCCCTTCCTTCTTATTTTCTGTGAAAGTATTATCTCCTGGTTCTTTCCTACTGCCTTATTATTATTATTATTATTATTATTTCTCCTCCTCCTTCTTCCTTTCTTCTTCTTCTCCTTCTTCTTCCTTTCTTCTTCTTCTCCTTCTTCTTCCTTCTTCTCCCTTCTTCTCCCTTCTTCCTTCTTCTTCCTCCTCCTCCTCCTTCCTCCTCCTCCTCCTCCTTCTTGTTCTTGTTCTTGTTCTTGTTCTTCCTTCTTCTTCCTCCTCCTCCCCCTCCTTCTTCTTTTTTTGAACTGGGAATTGAACTCAGGGGTACTCGACCACTGAGCCACATCCCCAGCCCTATTTTGTGTTTTATGTAGAGACAGGGTCTCACTGAGTTGCTTAGTGCCTTGCTGTTGCTGAGGCTGGCTTTGAACTCGGAATTCTCCTGTCTCAGTCTCCCAAAGTGCTGGGATTACAGGCATGTGCCACCGTGCCTGGTTCCTATTTCTTCTTGATCTCCTTTGCTGGAATCCTTTCTTCTTCCCACTCCTTCCCTGTTCTAAAATAGAGATATAATTCACATACCATAAATCTCACCATTTAAAGTGTATGACTCAGTGATTTTTTAGTATGTTCATGAGGATGTGTATCTTAGACCATTTTCTGCTCCTATGACTGAATCCATGGACTAGGTAATTTATAAAGAATAGAAATTTCCTTTGCTCATACTCCTGGAGATTGGGAGGTCTAAAAACATAGTACCAGCAATTGCTGAGGGGCTTCTTGCTTGGTCATATTGTGATAGAGGGCATCAAATGAGAGAATGTCAGAGAGAGCTCACTTTTCTGAGATAGCTATTCTCTTAATAGCCCTTCAATACATTAATCTGTGAAAGGATTTTTGCACTTATGAACTGCCCTCCTGACCTCATCACCTATTAAAAAACCACCTTCAAATACCATTAACATATGACTTGGTGGATTTCTGGGGGACAAACATTCAAACCATAGCATAATGCAACCATCACCATTATCTAATTCCAGAACATTTTGCATCATTCCCAAAAGCTACCTTATACTCCATTTCTCCCTCCCTCCTTACCATGATAACCACCACCCTACTTTCTATCTCTATGTATTTGCCTATTTAGGAGATTTTATATAAATGAATCCATACAACATGAGACCTTCTATGTCTGGCTTCTTTCACTTACCAGAATATTTTCAAGGTTTATCTATCTTGTAGCATGTATCAGTACTTTATTTATTTTATGAATAAAACAAATATTTGGAGCAAACTGTTGGCGCAATGCCAAGCAATTCAATATATGTGTCATTGAGGTTCCAGAAGAAGAAAGAAAGAAGCATAAAAAAGATTTGAGGAAACCACAGCTAAAACTTTTCCAAATTTGGTGGAAAACATTAACTTATAGATCCAAGAATCTCAATGAAATCCTAGCAGAATAAATGCAAAGAGAACAATACTTAGGCATATCAGAGTCAAACTGATGGAAGCCAAAGATAAAAAGAAAATCTTGGAAATAACCAGGAAAAGTGATATTTTATAAAGAGTAAAATATGATAACTACCTGGCAACAGATAATTATATATCTTTTATAAATAACCTTCAGTAATAAAAACAAGAAAAATTCAAATTAAAAATTGAATCAATTACTAATAGATCTGCATTACCAGAAGTACTAAACAAAGATCATCAGGTAGAAGGAAAATTACTCTTGATGGAAACTCAAATAGCGGAATGGAAAACACTGGAAATAAGAAACTGGTAGTTCAAAGTACACACACACATACACACACATATTTATTATATATATGCTATATATATGTAATATTTTTCTTCTCTAAATTACTTTAAAGACATATGATATTTTAAAACAAAATTATAACACTGTACTGTTAATCTTATAATACCCATGCATACACATATCTATCTTAGACCCAATACATATCCATATATATAACAGCAATCTTACATCCTAAAGATGGGAGACATGAAATTATGCTTTTGTAAGTTTCCTATGTTTCACCTGAAGTAACTAAATATTAACTCTAAGTAGTTTGGAATAAAGTAAAGATGATTATAAACCATAGAGCAGCTGAATTTGATGCAAAATGATGAAAGAAATCATAGCTCCTTAAAGAAGTACTTAATTTCAGAAATGGGGCATGGAAAATACAAGATGGACTTGAAGTATTTTATGGTCAGAATGTGAAAAAATATTCACAGAAAGATGGAAGAGAGGCTGGGGGTGCAGCTCAGTGGTGAAGTGTGCACTTTGTATTTTCTAGGCCCTGGGTTCAGTTCACTGCAACCAAACAACATTGACAACAATAAAAACAACAGAGTGGGGGTGCAGTTATGCTGTAAAAGCACTGAAGCTGATCTGAAAGGGCTCCCAATTGTCCAAGTAGGAACAATTTGAGCAACAGAAAAATAACAATAGTTATTAGATTATAATCCAAAGAGTAAAATAAAAAATACATGAGTCTATACTCATATAAACTCATTTGTGAATAAACAAATGAAGATGAAGGGATAGCTCTTCCTTACATAGGAATCCCAATTAACAAATGTAGATAGAAATAAGATAATAGAAAATCACCGTGTGAATACCACACTAATAATTGTTGCAGGCAAAAGCCATTAATCAATGTGGTCTAATGTTTGAGAAGCAATAGGATAATTTGCATAGTCTCAAAATACAACCCAAGATATTAATCACAAGGAAAAACATAAATGTTTATCAGTTTTGTGGTATTCTTGCTCAATCTAAAGAGCAGAAAATATAAAAATCCCCAACTTAGGGGATATTGTATAAAATAATTGGTTAGTACTTTTCAAATGTGTCAAGGCCATAATAAACAAGAAAAAGCAGACGCTGACATACATTATATAGTTTTATAGTTCTTTATATTAAAACATCTTTTCTCCACCTGGAGTATCTCAAAGAGTTGGCAATTCCACAATCATAGCAGGAGATTTTAACTTATCTTTTTCAGTAACTGATGTATCAAAAAAAAAAAAAAATTAGTAAGGTTTGCTTGTTGGAACACACAATAGCTGCTATAAAGTCTTTTTAAGATAATCTAGTATCTATCTGACTTTGCCTTGTATTGGTATTTACTGTCTGTTATTTTCCCAAGAGAAGTAGTTAGGAAAACTAGTTTGTTGGTAGTATCAGCAGGTCACAATGATTTTGTTTTCCTTAGAAATGTAGATAGAGTGAAAGTGGAGGCAGTGAGGAGCAAGGTAGTAGGAAGCACCAACAGATTTCCATGGCCTCTGGCTTGTATGCCTGAGTGAATTTTGGTAGTACTTATTGAAATTGGATGTGAAAGAAAAAGAGAGATAATGTAGAACTTGTTTCTTCATAGGCAGTTGTTGAGGTGCCCATGGGACAGTTCCACAAATGTATCCAACAGGCAGTTGGGTATTCAAGTCTGAGTTCACAGAAGAAGGGCAGACCTAGAAATAAAACTTGTGGATATTATTGCACAAATGGTGTTTAAAGCAATAGAAATGGCTTGAAAGTTTGATTTAAAAAATCTATAATGAGAACATAAGGATTTTAAGAAATAAACAAAAATGAGGGCCTAAAAAGGAAAAGTTAAAGAGGTAGGAGGAAATGCAGAATGCGAGACAGAAGTCTAGGGAGTAGTACCAAAGAACAAAGTTTCAATAAACTGAAAATTCAAATTAGCCTGTGTTAGCAATTCTAGTCTTCTAATTTAAAAGTTCCATTTGATTAATTGACACCTGTAAGAGTGACTACATTCTGGTTTGGTCTGATCTGTTGGGGCCTAGTGAAGAGCTCAGTCCAAAGCAATGGCCTCTTATACATTCTAATTAATAAGAAAGGGAAAAATATATATGACCAGAAGTGTAACAGTGGTCCCTAAATCTTTTGAATATAGCCCTTACTGCTCTAAGGTTTATTTTTCTAAAAGTTTTTTTCTTATTAATATCTTGATAGGTTGGTTAAAAAGCAACTCACTCTAAAATAAATAGAAAAGTATCCAATGTACATTAAATGAATGGCTTAATCACTGTAACTTAAATAGTTTTATAAGATAATTAACATAGTAGGATTGAGTCCCTGTGACAGGCTGCTAGAGAACTGGTTAGAGACATCAGAGGCCAAATTAAAGGGATACAAATAGGAAAAGAAGAACTTAAACTATCATTATCTTCCAATGACATGATTATTTAAAGGATCCAAAAAATTCCACTAGAAAACTTCTAGAATTAATAAATGAATTCAGCAAAATAGCAGGATATAAAATCAATATCCATAAATCAAATGCATTTCTATACAGTGATGAATCCTCTGAAAGAGAAATTAGGAAAACTACCCCATTCGCAATAGCCTCAAAAAACAAACAAAACAAAGCAAAAACTTGGGAATCAATTTAACAAAAGAGGTGAAAGACCTCTACAATGAAAACTGGAGGACACTAAAGAAAGAAACTGAAGAAGATCTTAGAAGATGGAAAGATCTCCCATGCTCTTGGATAGGTAGAATCAATGTTGTCAAAATGGCCATGTTACCCAAAGCACTACACAGATTCAATGGGATTCCAATTAAAATCCCAACATCATTCCTTGTAGAAATATAAAAAGCAACTATGAAATTCAATTGGAAATATAAGAGACCCAGAATAGCCAAAGCAATTCTTAGCAAGAAGAGGGAAGCAGAGGTATCGCAATACCAGACCTTAAACTATACTACAAAGCTATAACAACAAAAACGGTGTGATATTAGCACCAAAATAGACATGTAGACCAATGGTATAGAATAGAAGACACAGAGACAAACCCACATAAATACAGTTATCTCATACTAGACAAAGGTACCAAAAACATACATTGCAGAAAACATAGCCTCTTCAGTAAATGGGGCTGTGAAAACTGGAAATCCATATGTATAGGAGCACTCTCCAATACCTTCAACCCCTCCCTTCCATCTTTCCCCATTCTATGCTAATAGACTGTTCTTGCCAGAGAGCACCCCTTTGTTTGTGACCTTTGGACCTGATTGGTCCAAGAGTGCATATAAGCTCCTGTACTTTCTGGGATAAATGGTGTTCTCTGCATCTTGCTCCGGTGTTTCTGCGTCTCACTGGGGCAGAGCAGATTCTTTACCTATACCCTGGGGCCTGGGGAGATTGGCTCCGCAAATCGCCACTGTCCAGAGAGACTCCATATCATCTTTCTCCTTGGGGACCCTTTCCTTATCTCTCTGGACCCCAACTCATGGAGACGGACACACATGGTGCCCCCCAAACCTCCTTTTGAGGATACATATGCACCAAAATGAAACTAAACCCTTATCTCTTACCATGCACAAAACTCAACTCAAAGTGCACCAAAGACCTAGGAATTAGATCAAAGACCCTGTACCTAATTGAGGAAAAATTAGGCCCCAATCTTCATCATGTCAGATTAGACCCTGACTTGCTTAACAAGACTCCTAATGCAAAAGAAACAAAATCAAGAATCAATAAATGGGATGGACTCAAACTAAAAAGCTTCTTCTCAGCAAAAGAAACAATCAATGAGGTGAATAGAGAGCCTACATTCTGGGAGCAATTTTTTGGCACAGACACATCAGATAGAACACTGATCTCCAGGATATGTAAAGAACACAAAAAACTTAACACCAAAAAAACAAATAACCCAATCAATTAATGGGCTAAGGAGCTGAACAGGCACTTCTCAGAAGAAGATATACAATCAATCAACAAATATATGAAAAAATCTTCAACATCTCTAGCCATTAGAGAAATGCAAATCAAAACTAAGATTTCATCTCACACCAGTCAGAATGGCAGTTATCAAGAACACAAACAACAACAAGTGTTGGTGAGGATGTGGGGGAAAAGACACACTCATACATTGCTGGTGGGACTGCAAATTGGTACAACCATCTGTAAAGCAGTATGGGGATTCCTTAGAAAACTTGGAATGGAACCACCATTTGACCCAGCTATCCCATTCCTCAGTCTATGCCCAAAGGACTTAGAAACAGCATTTGACAGTGATGCAGCCACTTCAATGTTTATAGCAGCTCAGTTCACAATAGCCAAACTAGATGCCCTTCAATAGATGAATGGATGAAGAAACTGTGGTATGTGTGTGTGTGTGTGTGTATATATATATATATATATATATATATATATATATATACAATGGAATATTACTCAGCATTAAAAAAGAGAATAAAATTATGGCATTCGCAGGTAAACGGATGGAGTTGGAGAATATCATGCTAAGTGAAGTAAGCCAATCCCAAAAAACCAAAGGCCAAATGTTCTCTTTGATAAGTGGATACTGATCCATATGGAGGAGAGGACATGGGAAGAATGGAGAAACTTTGGTTTCTCCAAGGGAGGGCATGGGACATGGGAGCAGCAAAGATGGTGGAATGAGATGGACTACAATGCCCTAGGTACATGTATGACTGCACATATGGTGTAACTCTATATTGTGTACAACAAGAGAAATGAAAAGTTGTGCTCGATTTGTATACAATGAATCAAAATGCATTCTACTGTCATGTATACCTAATCAGAGTAAATAAATTAAGAAAAGAGAGCTTCATCTATACACATCAAAATGTAGAAACTGTAGAAAGACAAAGAATCATAACAGCAGCAAGAGAAAAACAATTTGCCACAAACAAGGGATTCTCAATTTTTTAAAAAAAGTGTTTTTTTCTCTCTTCTCTCCCCATTCTTAACAAGATTAGGAAGACAGTGTTATCTTTTCTTCCCCTGGTTAATTGCCCTTGAACACACCCACTACAGGAAGGAGATGCCTGCTGACAATCTGGGAAGTGAAAATCTCCCAGATTAACAAGTGAATCCTAAAACAGCCATCAGGGTGCCCTGGGACCCCCTACCAGAGCACACCTGGAATATAACCCTTGAAGTGCCTTTAAAACTCCTCTGTCCCTCCTGATCAGGAGAGTCACAGCCTTTGGGACAGGAGTCCCTTGTGTTTCTCCTTTGCTAGCAAAGAAATAAACCTTCTTTTTCCTTTTTCTCAAAACCATGTCCTCATTATTAAATTGGCATTGATTGACATTGGGGTCAGCGACCGAGCATTTGGTTACAGAAGCAGAGCAACCTAGTAAGTTGACAACTGGAAAGGTTATAGGTTGGTTACTGGGATATTTGCCAGTTTCAGTGTTGTGGTAATGGAGGTAAAAAGTCAGTGAATTTTTGGAATGAAAATAAATGAGAAAGTGGGGCTAAAAAGTGGGCAATGCTGTTTCTTAAATCTTGACTGAGAAATAAAGGCATGAATGAGACATATGGCAAAGAAGCATGTAGAAGAGAAGCATGTGATTTCCAGACTATCAAAAAACTTTTCTAAGTAGTCATTTATACTTGTTTCATCTCATATAACTGAAGCTTCATCTCAGAAAACAAAAATAGATGGCAAATATTTTAGCAACTGAAACCCAAGTAATACAAAGCCACAGATAGATCTTTAAGAAATCCACATCCCCAGAGCTGCTGTTTGAAAACAAAAATACTCCATTATATTCGACCTGCTGTTGCCATGCAGAAGGTAGCTAAGACTTCATAAATTACAAGTTAC
The DNA here is from genome assembly GCA_004024805.1 of Geosciurus inauris. NCBI lineage: Eukaryota > Metazoa > Chordata > Mammalia > Rodentia > Sciuridae > Geosciurus > Geosciurus inauris. The sequence goes on from PVHX01018979.1 coordinate 15,124, forward strand.
CTGTTGAATCTCTTCTGCATACAGCCAGATAGGGATACAAGCTCTTGCCTATCTGAGCTCATTAATCAAAAGTGGACTGCTGTCCTCACCTCCTGCAATGTCCCTGGTGGTCACCACGTGCTTAGAACATTAAATAGACCCACAGCTAAGCAGGTCATCCTTTCTCCTACCACCTGTTAATAATAGCAATTACTTGATATGCTTGTTTTCCTGCTTTCTTTCTATTGCTGTTCACAGAATTGTTTATAATATGGGTTCAGTGTGTCTCCTGGACCATTCTGGGAGGAAACTGATTTGCTAAGGAAACTCTGATCATCCAAACAGTACTGTAGCAGCACATCTCCAGAGCTGTAAGAGACTGGTTTTCAACTCAGAGACTTTTTATATTTTTGTGCCATAGTTTTTCTAGTTTTAGAAATTTTCACCCATTTTCTTTTTTGCTTTGCAAAGTGATAAATTCAACCAACGAAAGTCAAAAACAAAATTTCTGTTTTTTATCTGTCCCATTCTTTTGTTGTTTTAGCAAGAGTTTGTTTACCTCTTGATACAACAAGGTAGTGGGTGAGAGTGTTCCCAATACTGATAACAGCCTAAAAGCCAATAACTGTAAAGGAACTGAGAAAGGAACAAACTGAACCTGTATAGTCAGTTTTACCTGATAACACTATCAGAGACATTGTAATTAGACAGGAAGTGTGGGCATGATGATGCTGATATTGTCTAACTCAGCACCCACAATAACTTAAAAGGAAGTCAGGGTAACAATTCAGAAATTAAAAAACAAAATAGATGAGAAAATGAAAGGTTTTAGATTATTTGAGCAATGTAATTAAAATATAATGAGAACAAAATGTCTCAGAGGATCATGATCCACTCTCCCAAAGTGAAGTAAAACTCATGTCAGTTGTAAATTGAACAGTGAGGATCCTAAAGAAAAATCTCTGTAGTCACTTAACTCTTTTCATGTACTTAACATGTACAACAAATTCCTGTCTACTGAGAAATTATCTTGCATGGAGAAACAAATGGATGAACTAGACCATAAAATGGTCCTCTGACTTCATAATGGAGATTTTATGTAAACTTTGAGCTCGTAGATGTATCATCCTAAAAATTGGCCACATTGCCTATAAATCATCAAGGATTTGGGTGAACAAATTTGGGAGGAAAAAGATAAAGATTCAGAGACAACTATCTCGGACAATTTATGAAAATGCTGTTGCAAGATGATACAATTAAGTAACCTGCCAAACTATGTCTTTAGTTATTTGCAAGAAATGGGTATTGTTTCTTTGTATAGGTACAATATTAATATCATCACAAAGTGGGTCAAAATTTTTTTTCAGAATAATCGTGTTTTGAGAGCCCCCTGCGAAACTAAAGTTTCAGTCTCAGAGCAGCTAGCAACTGTACTCTAATGGGAAATGAAGGGAATCAGGACATGACAGTTTGGCCTCTCATGAGTATATTTTATTTGAAACTTCTACCTGGCAGATAGCCTAATGCCTTATTGTCTGACCCATGATGAGGGGGGTCCCTCATATAAGAAGCCTGTTCACACTAGTTGCCCTTGTGGCTGTTGTCTGACTTGTGTTAGGTTTATGCCTGTCTAACCATCATTCTGGTGCTGGGACCTCTTCCTTGTGTTGACCTGGGTACCCCAGGGAAAACCCAGCCTGGGGTAGCCCCTAGGTCTTCAGGTAGATGGTTCAATTCAAGTGCCAAGATTTTGCTCGTAGATCCTGGGCAAAGAAGGAATCAATGAGTGAGTCTTCAGGGTAGTCCTCTAATCCTGAGTTGAGTCAGGAATGAAGAGTCAGGCAGACAAAGGAAGACAGCACGGTGCAACTAGCAATAGGTGTTAAGAATGGGGATCACTGCAGGTTCCCAGACAAATGCCTGAATGGTCTGTCTAAAGAAAGTTATTGAGGAATATTGGGACCCTAATCTTCCAGGCAGAAGAGATGCCCTCTTAGTTTTGCTTTTTTTTTTAAAAAACTATTTTCTTAGTTGTAGATAGACACAATATCTTTGCTTTATTTTTATGAGGCTTGAACCCAATGCCTCACACATGTGAGGCAAGCGCTCTACCACAGAGCTACAGCCCCAGCCCTGCTTGTTTTTTTAATAGAATTTTTTCAAATTGATATATCAATTTATTTATATTGAAAGATATAATTGTGTTTATTATATATGACATAATGCCTTGAAACACAAATACACTGTGGAATGGTTAAATCTAGCTAAGCATCATCTCTGGCCACTGGCATGGGCCATTTGCGTGTGAGGGAGAAGTGGAAACTGTGGAGGGTGACTGAGCTCTACTTCTGGTATGAGAAAGTTAATGTGTATATAAAATGGATACTGCAGCAACATAAATTTGTAAGAATTCACTACAGCATCTTAAGTGTTTTAGAAATGTTTAAAGAGGCAACCCTTCAATTTCTCCAAGCTATCTTAAAAATGGTCTGGAGTGGGTTGTCTTTTGAAAGATATAAAATGGAAAAATGATTGGGCATTATTTTCACCTTAAAGAAGCTTACTATTTGAGTTTTTAAAAATGTGCTAATTCAGGAGGCATTACAATACCAGACCTTAAACTTTACTACAAAGCTATAGTAACAAAAATGGCATGTTACTGGCACCAAAATAGACACGTAGACCAATGGTACAGAATAGAAGACACAGAGAGTAATGCACATAAATACAGCTATCTCATACTAGACAAAGGTGCCAAAAACATACATTGGAGAAAAGATAGCCTTTTGAACAAATGGTGCTGGGAAAACTGGAAATCCATATGCAGTAAAATGAAATTAAACCCCTATATCTCACCATGCACAACTCAAAGTGGATCAAAGACCTAGGAATTAGACCAGAGACCCTGCGTCTAATTGAGGAGAAAGTAGGTCCAAATCTTCATCATGTTGGATTAGGCCCCGAATTCCTTAACAAGACTCCTATCGCACAAGAAATAAAAGCAAGAATCAATAAATGGGATGGACTTAAACTAAAAAGCTTCTCAGCAAAAGAAACTATCAATGAGGTGAACAGAGAGCCTACATTCTGAGAGCAAATTTTTGCCACACGCACATCAGATAGAGCACTGATCTCCAGGATATATAAAGAACTCAAAAAACTTAACCCCCAAAAAACAAACAACTCAATCAATAAATGGGCTAAGGAGCTGAATAGAAACCTCTCAGAAGATGATATACAATCAATGAACAAATATATGAAGAAATGCTCAATGTCTCTAGCCATTAGAGAAATGCAAATTAAAAGTACTCTCAGATTTTATTTCACCCCAGTCAGAATGGCAGCTATCCAAAAATACCAGCAACAATAAGTGTTGGCGAGAATGTGGTGAAAAAAGCACACTCAAACATGGCTGGTGGGACTGCAAACTGATGCAACCAATCTGGAAAGCAGTATGGAGATTTCTTAAAAAACTTGGAATGGAATCACCATTTGATCCAGCTATTCCACTCCTTGGCCTATACCCTAAAGACTTAAAAACTGCATACCACAGTAACGCAGCCACCTCAATGTTTATAGCAGCACAATTCACAATTGCAAAACTGTGGAAGCAACCCAGATGCCCTTCAATAGATGAATGGATAAAGAAATTGTGGTACATATACACAATGGAATATTATTCAGCAATAAAAGAGAATAAAATTATGGCATTTTCAGGTAAAGGGATGGAATTGAAGAACAGTATGCTAAGTGAAGTACACCAATCCCAAAAAACCAAATGCCGAATATTCTCTCTGATTAGTGGATGCTGATACATAAGGGGGGTGGGAATGGGGAACATAGGAGAAATGGAGGAACTCTGGATGGGGTAGGGGGAAAGTGGGGGGAGGGAAAGGGGAATGGGTGTAGTAAAGATGGTTGTTTGAGATGGTCATCACTACCCTTGGTGCATGTATGAAGACACAAATTGTGTGACTCTATCTGGTTGGTAACCAGAGAAATGGAAAAATTGAGCTCTCTATATGTACTATGACTTAAAATGCATTTAAATAAATTAATTAAAAATAAATAAAAATGTACTAATTGACAGAGGGACTGCAAATAAGATTACTCATTCTATGTAGACATTCTCTTTATGTCCAAGCAACCATTTATAGATAGACAGAATTATTCAGAATGGAAATTATTATTTCTGTTTCTATTTCACAGAGATAACAGTATTTGGAAAATTTTTTGTTTTTTCAAGAGATGGTCATAGGAAAACATTATGTCCTGGGTGGGTTTCAGTAAATTAAAAACAACAAGAACCAAAGTAAAAAGCAATGCATGACTGGAAAGATGAGGTACCTGATTAAGGAAACTGATCATTTCCTTTCATGACACTCTCCAAAATTAGGAGCAATATAGGCACATGAAGACTTGGGTTTAACTAGAGCTATTTTCAAACAAAAATATAGTGAGATAAAAACTATACTGAGAAATTGTTCTGGCCTGTTTTAGAAGGTCAATAACTGGTCAATTATTGAGTACTGTACACAGGGCACATTGGAACTGTACCAAGAGTTATCCATACAATCCCATGTTTCATTTATTTAGTCAATAGTCAAGATATACATATTGAGTATCAACTACACTCAATACACTGCTCTAGATAAAGAGACAGAAGAAAATAGGAAACAATATTCAAATTCAAAAGATGTGCAATGAAATGTAAATGAATTTACAGATAATACTAAATATCATGGAGGAAATAAAGAGTCATGTGGTAGGGCTGGGGTTGTGGCTCAGTGGTAGAGTGCTTGCTGCACACATGTGAAGCCCTGGGTTTGATCCTCAGCACCACATAAAAATAATCTACAACTAAAAAATATTTTTAAAAATGAGTCACGTGGTAGGAGTAACTTGGGAGATGAAGTTATTGTTAAGATGCTTGGGGAATGGCTCTTGGTGGCTGAGACCCAAAGGTTGGGAGAGTCAGTTGGTAGAGAACCAGATAGAAGAGCATACTAGAAAAAGCCTTTAATTAGCAAATAGTGATGTATTCCAGAAACTGAAAGAGGGAAGGCTCCTCTTCTTCAGCGTGGCAGTTGGCATTTCAGATAAGATGTGGTTGGGAAGAAAGACAGGGTAAGAATCCATAGCATGTGGCAGACAGTGGCAAAATGTCTACATTCTATGCCAAATGCAATAGAAAATTTTTTGGTAATCCTGTGTTGTAAGCAGGTGATTGTAGCTGCCTTGAGGAGAAGAATGGGTCATACAGAACTGTTAGGAGGCCCTCACAATATTCAAGTAAAGAATGGTGGTGGCTTGGACTAGGATGATGGCAGTGGAAAAGGAAAAAAAAGAAGACAAATTAGACATTTCAGATTTTAGAGGGAGAAGCATCACAGTTTCTCTTTCTTTCACTCCCTATTTCAGTAATATTTTGCTTTTTAAAGAAATCAAGAAAACAGAGGACAAGAACGATGCTCTGCTCTTTTTAAGTTGTGAGAATGTGGGCAGATTACTTGATCTCTCTATACTTCAATTAAATGGGAATGAAAAAAATTATATTTTGTGTTATTGTGAAGGTTAAATGGGTTGATACGTGGTGGGATGGTACTTAGCAAATGTGGGTACTAAATAATTGTTAGCTATGATTGTAATCATTATAATGAAATATTCTAAATCTTCTCTCAGTATTCTTTGACAAATGTTGAAATGTGATAACATGGATAGTTTTTCAAATTCAATTTAGCTCTTATCAAGTATTTCTAAATAATGTGTAAATCAAAAATTTTAGAACACACAAATGTGAATAGGGATGCTTCCATTGAATAGTAGAGAATGCAGAGAAGAATTAATACATGTAAAGGAAGGTTGGTGGATTTGATGGTGGGAAAATATTCACTTTGACAAAAATCATTCAGCAAATAAATATATTTGTAAGCTCTTACTATGTGCCGGGCATATTAGATACTCTTATCCTGAATAATCACATTGAACAATATAGAATCTTTGCATCCTGTAGTCTCCTTCCAGATGGTTTGAGGGGAGATAGCTGAGGCAGATGAGTGAGGGAGGAGATGAGGAAGATTTGAAGAGTAAAACTTGGAAGAATGAATGCTCTAGGCAAATATCATAAAGTTTCAATTCTATGTTGAGTATATATTTGAGTTTTAAATGCATTTAAAGTATAGCTAATTTTTCCAATTATATGATTTCTCCAGCAACATTCAACTATTGAATGTGGTGTGGGCACAGAGAATGCAGATGGCCGAGTCTGGATTCAAACACTGGTTAAATTTTGAGCAGATGACTTGCAAATGGGTCATCACAGCGATGGTTCATACAATCTAAGCTAGGTAGGCAACAATGATAAGAGGAGGGTGTTAGAGAGGGGGAAAATGCCAGGCTAAAAATGGAAAGTCTGGATGGGCAAATGAAGAGTTTCAGTGGGAGTTAAAGGAGGCAGGTAGAGGATTGTAGGGCTGGATTTCATTTTTAATACTGCCTTGGGAATGTCTCTTTAATTTCTTTCTTTGTGATGATAGTTTGAAATCTTATGACATGTTGTACCATTCCAAGAGAGATGAAGAGTTTTCAGTGGAACTTCATTTTACTTGATCCTTGGCACTAAGGATTTCACTGAAACTTCCTTCATATTTACCATAAATGTGTTGAAGAATTTTTAAGGATTAAAAAGAATTCTATGGGTCAATTGGGATAAAAGTAGAGGCAAAATGTCCTAAACCCAACTCAGCTATAATTTCCACCATTTATCTCCGTTGGGTAAGAATACTCATTTTTTCCCTCACCCAACAGTATTATTTCTTAAATATATACTATGTTTGAGGCATTTTTTTTCTAGTTAATTGGAGATAAAGTGATGAACAAAGCAGATAGCTTATAATCTCATGTGAACAGGTATGGAGAATGAGATGACAAATGAACATGTAAACAAATATTTTCAGAGGAAGGTTAGTCCTATGAAAACTATAAAGCAAAATAAGGGACTAGAAGTAGCCAAGGAAAGGAGTAATTTGAACAGGATGATCAAGGAATTAATCTCTAAGGAGGTGACATTTGAGTAGAGCCCTGAATGATATGATGATATGAATAAGCACAAAGGTCTGATATAAAGTTGAGCCTGGCATTATTGAGGAAAAGAAAGAAGGGCAATGGTGATGGAGAGCGATGAACGTGGGGTAGAGGGGTAGGTGACCAAGTCAGAGAGGTAGATAGGGGACAGGACATGTACAGCTTTAGATTGCCACAACAAGGACTTGAAATTTATTGAGTGTCATAGGAAGTTACTGGAAGGATTTTAGCAAACAAATGATGTGACCTGACTTACATTTTGGCCTTATGTGGAGATTGAAGAGGCAAGAAGGGAAGCAAAGAGATCAATTAGGAGCTGATTGAAATATCCCACATTAGAGGAGATGACAGCTTATTTTAACTGGGGGAGCAAGGAGGTGGTGAGAAATGGTCAGATTTAAGACATATTTGAAGGGAGAGCTATAGAACTTGCTAATGCATTAGGGATGGAATGTGGAACAAAAACAAGGATCAAGCCTAGGTGTTGACCTGAATAATAGTGAACCATGACAATACTCATTGAAATGGGGGGAATTCCACGTGAGCAATTATATCAAGAGCTCTTTTGAATCATGTTATGTTCATAGAATGTTACAGGGTTATGCTTCCTGCAAATACAAATTTTCCTTCTTTTTATTAGCCTGTCACCCTCATTATTTCTATCTTATATCTATAATCTCTAAACCCTATGGAGTTGAGAAGCTTATTTGTGAGCAAAGTTCCCTCATCTCCATTTTTCTGGCCACTAAATAAAGTATGTTTTCCCTCCCTAGCATTCAGCTCTTGGGCATTGGGTTTTCTGTGGGATGCACTTTTGAAGTTGGGTTCAATTACACATTCACCATGACCTCTGTTGTGCCTGGTTAATATGAATTCTGGCATATGTGAAACTTCTCTAGGCTTAGATATTTAATAGATTTGATAAGTATTGTTCCCTTCCTGGCCCTTGGATTCCCATTTTCTGCAGAATTCTTTCTCTAGGGTCCTGTCCCAACCTGGGAAAATTAGAATTGTATACTATAATAGCAACTATCATAACAACACTATGAAGTAGTGTGTTCTAAAGAAATTGAGGAGCTTATAGAAGATATATGAACTTAGAAGTGGGAGCTATGTATAAGAGAAACCAGAGCAGACCAGATGAGGTCAGGGTAGATCTGCAGAAAGGTTGTTCAGGGAATTTAGAAGTTGGAAATACAGGGCTAGGTAGTGAATCATCTGACTATGAGGTAATGGTTTATCTATTAAAATGCCATCAAAAGAATGAGAAAATGAACTACAGACTATAAGAAAATATTTACAGAAGGAAAATCTGATAAAGGACTATTATCCAAAATATATAAAGAACTCTTAAAACTCAACTATGTGGAAACAACACCCCAATTAAAATGGGCCAAAAAACTTAACTGGCATTTCACCAAAGAATATACACATGGGGCAAATAAGCAACTGAAAAGATGTTCAACATTGCATGTCTTCAAGGAAATGCAAATCAAAACTATGAATCACAAGATACCCATTAGAATGGCCAAAATCCGCAGCACTAACACCACCTAATGCTGATGAGTCATGGAACAAAATGAACATTGTTCATTGTGGGTAGGAATGCAAAAGAGTATGCCACTTTGGAAGATAGTTCCCCAGTCTTACAAAACTAAATATACTCTTATCATACAGCCTGACAATGGCACTACTTGGCATCTACCCAAAGAGGTGAAGTTGAAATCATTTCCACACAAAAACCTATGCACAAATGTGTATAGCAGTTTTATTCATAATTATCAAGACATGGCATGGATGCAAACAGACAACAGTCAGTAGATGAACAGATAAACTCTTGTTCATTGAAACAATGGAATATTATTCAGTGTTAAAAAAAATGACCTATCAAGCTGTGGAAAGACACAATGGATGCTTAAATGCATATTATGAGGTGAAAGAAAATCACATATTGTATAATTCCTACCATATGACATTTTGGAAAAGACAAAACTATGAAAACAGTAAAATGATCGGTGATTGCCAAAGTCTGAAGCCAGTGGTGAGACAAATAGGCAGGGAACAGAAGGATTTTAAGGCAGTAAAAATACTCTGTAGGATGCTACAATGGTACACACATGCCATTATTAGTTTGTCCAAACCCATGGAATGTGTATACTGAAAGTGAACCCAATGCTATCTGTGGACTTTGGGTGATTATGTATCAATAACATAATATATTAATATTATGTATTATGTAATATTATAAGATATAAGATATATAATTATATTATATAATATATAATATATAATTATATTATATATAATATGTAATATTATATATGTAATATATACATAATATATTATGTATAATATATTATGTATCAATAACATAATATATTAATATTATGTAGTAATAACAAATGCAGCACTCAAAAATAACATAATATTTGTAGTTATAACAAATAATAACATAATATTTGTAGTAATAACAAATGTAGCACTCTGGTGGGGGATTTTGATAGAGGAGAGGCTATGCATGTGTTGGGAGGAGAAAATGGGAAATTCCCTACTTTCCTCTAAATTTTGATGTGAAAGTAAAGTTATTCTAAAAGTCCACTTTTTTTTTAGTTGTAGATGTACACAATATTTATTTTTATGTGGTGCTGAGGATTGAACCCAGTGCCTTACGCATGCGAGGCAAGTGCTCTACCACTGAGCCACAATCCCAGCCCCCTAAAAATCCACTTTTTAAAAAAATCTTTAGCCAGGCACAGTAGCACACACCTGTAATCCCAGTGGCTTGGGAGGCTGAGGCAGAAGGATCATGAGTTCAAAGCCAGCCTCAGCAAATGCAAGGCACTAAGCAACTCAGTGAGACCTTGTCTCTAAATAAAATACAAAATAGGGCTGGGGATGTGGCTCAGTTGTCGAGTGCCCCTGAGTTCAATCCCTGGTACCCCTACCCACAAAAAAGTCTTTACATTTTTTAAAAAATAGACAAAAAAATGAAGTACTAGATTTGGTGCTTAGAAAAGTAGAGCTTCTTTAAAAACCTAGTTTGATGTAAAAGAGCCCAATTTGGGCTTGAAAGTGGAGAGGAAAAAGAAATTAATTGGAAAAAGAAATTACAACTGGGCATGTGGTACATACCTGTAATCCCTGGGAGGCAGGAGAACTGCAAGTCTGAAGCTAGCCTCATCAACTTAGCAAGGCTTTAAGCAACTTTCTGAGACCCTGTCTCAAAATAAAAAATAAAAAGGGCCGGGGATGTGGCTCAGTGATTAAGCACCCCTGGGTGCAATCCCCAGGACCAAAAAAGAAAGAAAGATAGAAAAAAAGGTAATTACACAGAGTGAGACCCAAAAGCGGAGCATTCTGAATAGAAGAGGGTGAAACTGTATTCAAGCCAGCAATGTTCAAGCTAAGATGCCTCAAACAATCCTGACCTCTATGTCATCCATGTCTCAGAGCATACTGCTCTTTTTGTTGTTGTTGTTGTTAATTGACCTTTATTCATTCATTTTACTTATATGTGGTGCTGAGGATCAAACCCAGTGCCTTCCACATGTAAGGCAAGTGCTCTGCCACTGAGCCACAATCCCAGCCCCTGCTCTTTCTTTTGAAGTCGAGGAAGATTAGCTCACACACCCATTACAGGACATGTGAAAAGTTTTACCACTCCTTATGTTTTTTACAGTTTCTCAAGACACTTAGGTTCTCATGGACCTTCATGATTCTAAGTTCTTCTGATGCTAAAGCAGCAGTTCCATGAAGCATTTGTAAATAAGCGTGGACTCTGGAGCCTGGTGGCATAGGTTCAAAGCTTCCTCCACCAACTCATTGGCTGTGAGTACATGGACAAATTATTTAACCTCTATTTGCCTCAGTGTACTGTATTGGAAAATGAGATTTTCTCAGAGTTGTAATGAAGACTAAATAAATAAATGTGCATAGAACTCTTAAAGTTGTGCCTTGCACATTTTATTACTTATACAGTTTGTGATGGCCTTCCTTTTCGCATGTGGAATCCTTGATTTAAACTTTTTTGTTTCTTAAACCTATTCACATATAGTCTTTGAGCATGTAGCAGGCTTTTACTGGAACGTTACTGTCTAGTAGAAATGTTTGATACATATGTAGTTTTTATGGTATAAAAATGTCACATTATAAAAATGTAAAATTAATTTTAACAGGATATCTTACTTTATTCAATATACCCCAAATATTGTGATACATTATAAATTCAAAATATAATTATTGAGATTTTTTTACATTCTTCTTATTCATATTGTCTTTGAAATTCAGTGTGTGTTTTACACTTAGAGCACATTTCCATTCTTTCTAGTCATATTGCAGTGACTTAATGGCCACCTGTAGTTAGTGGCTGCCATATTGGACAATACAACTCTAAAATGACAGACAACTTAAATGGAGTTATTAAATGCTATTTGCAGAAGTATTTCCCCTGAGAAAAGTTTAAAGGACCTGGCAAGCTTTAGAACATCCTGGCCTCTCAATATATGGCTAGTTTCTCTCTTTTCTCTTGCCTCACTGCATTCTCAGGAGCAAAAGAAAAAGAAATCAATGGGAACAAATTCATTCAATTTGATTATGTAGAGCAAGTTGACCTTATAGCCTTAAGCTCAAGTCCCAGCCTCTCTGTGAAACACACTCAGTTTTTTATTTGCATAGCATTGTTTTAACTCAAACTTGTGTATCTGGGAACTATGTACTAATGGTCCCCCACTTAAAATGAGATGACTTAACTTCTGGTTTTTCAACTTTACAATAGTGTAAAAACATTATATATACATCAGAAATTGTGCTTCAAATTTTGAATTTTTCTGGGTCAACAATTTGCTGTAGAATATACTCTAGAGATGTTGGGCAGGGGCATTGAACCACAGCTATCTCCCAATCAGAGAATTGCAAGGGAAACAACCTACTCTCTACAGTGTACTGGGATGCTACACTATGAAGTGCAATTTCTTAGGTGTATTAGAGGCATTTTCTATTTTTAATATTTTCTCTTATGGGGTTTATGGGGACATAGCCCCAACACAGGTAAGTCAAGGAGCATCTGTACTTACTTTGTACATTTTTTTTTTTTTTGGACTGGGGATTGAACTCAGGGTCACTCAACTACTGAGCCATATCCCCAGACCCATTTTGTATTTTTATTTAGAGACAGGGTCTCACCGTTACTGAAGCTGGCTTTGAACTTGTGATCCTCTTGCCTCAGTCTCCTGAGCCACTGGGATTACAGGTGGCTACTTTGTACATTTTTTTGATAACCAAGGCAAATAAAGTCTATAGTACCATTTTATTTTCTAAACAAAGACCAACCTTCTTTCTAGTCCCAAAGTGGTGAGTGGGGACAATTATTTTGTTCTTTTGGCTATGTATATATTATCTGTAACCTGAGGTTACTGTGCATGGATTTGAATTTTATTTTTCCCATGTATTGATTTAGTGTTTTTTTTTTAAAGTGCTCAAAAGCATAAGAAAAAGATTCCATTTCAGAAGAAGAACAGTAAATTTCTCCAAGTGTCAAAGAAATTCTACTTTTCCCCCCTTAGGATGAAGGCGGTAGAAAGTTTTCTAACCAATAGTGTGGAGAACTATTTAGGCTTCCTCAGTGGGCTTTTATCAAAGGGAAGTTAAGATTGGAGAAATAATTTTAAAATTTCTGTTTTTATATTGAAGATATTTTAAGTGTTGGATATTTTAATCAATCATATTTGAGACATTTCAAAAGATAATACATGATTGATCAAATTCACAGTAGACTTTTACTAAGAACTTTTGAGTGTAAGATTTAATCTTCTGATGCCCCATTAAAGTGATAGCTTTCTAATTATCATACTAAATAGATCCTTGATGTAGCATAAGATAACTTCATTATTTCTAGAGGATTTACAGGTTTACCTGTGGTTAGACTCATTTGTCTCCATTGCTCAGGTAGAGTATATTATGGCCAACAATTTTTTTAAATCAAAAATTCTTATGAATCTAATGTGCAAAGAAAATTCCTAGTGTAAAGAAAATTCATTCTTCATTGATGACTGAGGAATTCACAATCTCAATGTGCCTTTTGAGTTATCAAAGAGATTAAATGACACGCCTGATGCTTTCTTATAATACTTCGAGATTTCATAGTTCTTTACAATGATTAGACCATGTATTTAGTACATATTATATCTTTCTGGAATGAATGGCTGAATAACTAAGTCATTCCATTCTGTTATGATAAGATAGAACTAGGTTTGTTGTAAAAGTAAGAGGATTAAAATAATAGAAAATTTTAAAGAGCTTCCTTATATTATCATGATAATAACAGAAAGTAGAAATAGCTTCACTTAAATTTATAGTTGAGTTTTTTGGTGGGAACATTATTCTTTTTGTTATACCCAAACTCTGGCCTTGTAAGATTTTCTTACTTATGCATCTGAATCTTAAAAGTGAGAGAAATCATTTGAGAAAAAGAATAGCAAAACCCACTATGCTAACATTTTAGTTATCAGAAATAACAATGAGAAGCATCATAATGAGACATTTTTTCTTTGAATAGCTTTTTGATTTTCCTTGCCGCATGGTGTAAACATTCCTAATCAATAGCTGTAGTGCTGACCACCTTCCTGGGCTCAGGTCCTTCATTTCCCACTTCCTAGTGAATATGTGCATTTGGGTGTTCAATGGCCACAATGAAGATCAACCCATCTCCAGCTGAATTCCCATTCTTTTAATCTAACCTGTCATTGGCACTATTCTCCAGCTTACCTGGACTTGAAACTGCAAACTCACCCCCAGATTCATTCTTCCTTTCTTTCTCACTTCTACTAACTGCTGTCCATTCATCCTGTTGTCTCTTTGGAAAATCCTCAGCTTCTTGCTCATGCTACCTTTGTTCTTGTTGCAGCTCCTAATTCACACATCAACAATAACACTCATTTCTCATCTTTCTATAAGATATGCTTTCTTGCTGAATCAGCTGCTCTGATTTTGGTGAAAAATGTACTTCTTTATCCCACAGCCATACTCTTTGCAATGTTTTATTGTAGTTATTTCACATCAAAAAGGGGACTGTTTCCTCCTTAATTCTGGACTGCTCTTGTGCCTACACTAACGGAACATAGCAGATGTGATGTTGTGCAATTTCTCTTAGAAGGATGGAACCCTTCCCTGCTGCCATGTAAAGGACAGCCTGCTGGAGGATGAGAAACTACTGGAAGCAAAGGCAAGAAGTACCCATTGAAGCCATCCTAGACTTGCAGGCCTTAGTCAACTTTGCAGCCAATGCATGAATAAGCCTAGCTGTGACTTGAAGAATTATGTGACTGATCCCACCAATGTTAGCCATGCCATAGACTTTTGAACTAAATAAATGTTTGTTTTGATCAATATTTCTTTTTTCTTATGCAGTTAAAAAAATTGATTCAAAGGATGATGATGATGGTGATTTGGGAGGGTAGGGTAGCAAGTGAAACTGTTCAAGAGGAAAGTCCTTTTTTAAATTTGTACATTCTTCAGCTCTTACCCAAACCAAATTCTCTGTTGTTATTTTCCAAGACTTTTGCTATCAGTGCTGTTCCTCCTCTCTAGTTTCCTTGCTACAACTTCCACCAAAATTTTCTTCACCGACTCCCACTTTATTGGTACACCCACACTACCCACTTTCCAATGTTTTGGCTTACACATCCTTTGCTTTTATTTTTTTTTAAAACATCACTTGTACTCACAGAATAAAATGAAATAAAGTAAAGTAAAGAAGATTCATTTAATCTTGGATTTAGAACAAGTGCCGTACTCTGAAAAAGAGAATAAGTTAGTTCAGGGGCTGCAACAATATGGAGAATGGAAAATAGATGCAGAGGCAGGATGATCATTGCACCAGAAAATTCTATATATTCTCTTGGGTCCAATAAGCAAAATCTGAGATATAAATGCAATGCTGTCCTTGCTCTGGGTCTTCAAGGTATCATCATGGTCTACATTAGAAATCACAAGATGAAAAGAAAGTGGTTTGAGCAAGTAATGGATGTGGGTTTAAATTTCAATCCATTATTTACTGAGACCTTAAATAACTTTACCTCTGTTTTCTTATTTATAAAATGGAGATACTGTTATCTTAAAATGCAAATAATAGGTTCAGTTTAACAATAACTATTTCGCATGTTCATAGTGAGTAGTCAATGTGATAAAACACATGTAGCACTTAAGACACTTAACGTGCTAAGCATTTAATAAAGTTGTAGCTATTTTTTTTCTGAGCACTATAAATTTTTATTCCTTAGAAGGTTGGAGATATATAGATATATGCATATATTATATAAAATCATAGCATATATTTTCATAAAATCTTTAGTTCTTGCCAATAGACATTGTCTCCTAATAGATTAATTCATTGAAGGATTCGAAGTTGAATGGACTATTGGGAGATGGTGAAACCTAGGAGAAGGAACTTGGTCGGAGGGAGTGGTTCCTTGGGGGTATACTGTTGGGGACTATATCTTGTCCCCAGCCTCTTCCTGTCTCTGTTTCCTGGATACCATGAGGTGAACAGCTTGTCTACACCATGTCCTTCTGCCATGATGTTCTGCCTCCCCTCAAGTCCAAAGCAATAGAGCTGGCCAACCATGGAAGAAACCCCTGAAACTATGAGCCAAAATAAATCTTTACTCCTTAAAGTTGTTTTTCTCAGGTGTTTTATCACAGAAATGAAAAACTAACACATACATAAAATGAAAAAAATATGCTCTAAATTTCCTAAAAATTATTTGCAAATATAAAAATAAGTTGGTAGATGTAATTAACAATTGAAAACTTCAATTTCCAATGCAACAGCAAGCCAAATTGTTATGAACATCAGTTGATATAATATAAATATGATTACATTAACTTCAAAAGCCATACTGAGATAATGTGTTTGGTGTAAGGTTATTCATTTAACAAATATTTAATAACTGCCAACAAGACATTGTACTTGTTGGAGATAACGAGCTTAAAAAGTCAGAGATTCTACCCTTGAAGACTTTTCATTTTGGAAAGGGAGCCAGACATGGAATCATGTAGATGAAATTCAAATGTTTATTACAACAAGGCCGTGTTACTATTTTGTATGTATACTTTCTTCAGATTTGCCTTATCCTCATTATGCCTTTTTCTCAATATCTTGATTACAAACTTTTTAAAATCGTAACACTTTAATTTTCAGTCTTTAGTGGATACTTTAAAGAGGGAAAGCTTAGGGGAGAGTACAGGGAAGAAGAATTGGGAAAGGATGGTCAATAGGTATAATCTTACAGTTAGAAGGAATAAGTTCTAGTGTTCAATTGCAGGGTAGGATGCTATAGTCAACAACAATGAATTGTATATTTCAAAATACCTAGAAGATTTAGAATGTTTTCCCCACAAAGAAATGACAAATGCTTAAGGTGATAGATATGCATATTATCCTGACTTGATCATTACATAACGTATACATGTATCAAAATATTTGTATGTCTCAAATATGTATAGTAACTATGTGTGAGTCAAAGAGAAAAAAATAATAAAAGAGGAAAAGGTTGTTTGAGGTTGACCTCAAAGACAATGGGCAAGAGACTGGCCTTTCCGACTTGTGTCTGGGTACTACGGAGGATGGTCACTGAAGGTAGAATTAGAACTTCCCTCTGGCTGCCCCAAGGGTTGTGCTTGGGGCCACTGGCTGGCCACAGGGTACCCTAGAGAATAACAGAAGCATATTCAAAATGTGAGGCCCAGACCGTGAGGAAGTTAGAGTGTGTATGCATAGGAATGTTTCTTGATTATGAATATTTATTTCACTTGGAAATCATAGTCTAACTACTTGTAACTTCCTCTCAGCTATGCTTTAAAATACACTCATAAATGTTTACTGGAAACACCTGGATTTGACTTATCTGTATGACAACAGCTGCAATAACATCACTTTAATGCGTATTATGTATGTCATGCATTTTACATATTATTTTAATTCATTCAATAATCCTATTAAGGTGTAATTTTTAGATGTGAAAACTGAAGCTAAGAGAGGTTAAGTCATTTGTTCTTCTAGTTAATGTGTTTAGAAAGTTACAGAGGCAAGAATTTGTGTACTTAACATACGCTTGCTTTTTGAATACTCCTAAATATTTTTTTAGATACAACCATGTACCTTTTTGCACATTTTTAGGTTTATATCTATTTTTTAATTTAGTAATTAGTTTTTTAAAAAACAACTTTAATAGCAGCTTTATATTTGTAGAAAATTTCAAAGATAGTTTAGAAAATGCCTATACTCTATGATCAAGGTACTAAATATATCATTTCCAAAAATTTTTCCTTGTGTTCCTTTGTGTGAAAGAACATGGAAATCTATATTGATAACATACTTTAAAGTGCACAGATGGAGCCATATGTATAACTGAAATGTTACACTCATTGAATAACAATTGGTAGTCCTTGTTTTTTTTGCAGTGTTTTTTTTTTTGGTGGGGGGGTGTTACCAGGGATTGAATTCAGGGGCACTTGACCACCGAGCCACATTCCTAGCCCTATTTTGTATTTTTATTCAGAGACAGGGTCGCACTGAGTTGCTTAGTACTTCACTTTTGCTGAGGCTAGCTTTGAACTCACGATCCTCCTGTAATCTCAAAACGCTGGGATTACAATTGTGAGCCACTGCACCTAGCTAACCTTGCAGTTTTGAGGAGCACTACTTATGTGTTTCATAGAATGCCCTTCTATTGGTATTTGCTTGCTATTTTGATTAGACTGAAAATAATTCATTTTTAGCTAATTTTTAATCACCAAGGAAATGCAACAGATACAATTTCTGAAATATTTCAATACTGATATTTTAAACAAAACTGTCAAACTGTTCTTTTAATTGTATCCAATCTAATTCAAATACTTGAGCAATTTGATAGTTACCACCATTTATTTTAAAAATATAAAAAGCACTTTTTAAATTAAGAAATTGAACATTTTTCTCCTTGAGCTCTAAATTTTATTCTACCTCCCTTTCCATGTTGAATGTTAAGAAATCATTTATATGCTTAAAATTCTTTTATTGATCCCTTTTCATGTTTTTAATAAAACTGTTTATAAATTTAAATAAAATAATTTATTATATTAGAATATGTTCAGGATCATATTATCACTTTATTAATATCAAAATTATATACAATAATACAGTTTGATAATTATTAAAGACAATTTAATTAAGCCCCTATCAAGATGAATTAGAATCTTTACAATTAGTTAATACACCTTTAGATGAACATTACTTATTGCTTGAGTGAGATAGAGAAGGTTCAGCATCAATTCACATAGGTGAGTAGATGAGAATGAAACAGTTTCATTATGATAATAGATGAAAATTGAATAGATTTCATGATTATTTCCCCTAATTTTTAAATGCTTTCTAAGTTATCTGCCAAACATCTCAAAGTGATCTAGCATCAAAAATCATTTTAAATGATCTATTAGCTGAACATTCTACTAGGTCCATCCTCAATTTTGTTGAGAGCAAGGAATTGAAAATTGACTCACTTGCAAAGATTTGTTACACAGTTGTTGGAGTCATTCATTTTCTCAATTTCTGGGAACTGAACCAAAAATGTTTTACCAGTACTTTTCAAATGGCTATTAATTACATCTGTTATGTTTGCACTTAGGGTCCTATAGTTTAACCCCATACACTCAGAAAAAGTTATAATATGAAATAGTAAGAGCTTCAATAGGCTTTTCTAGTAGAATAGTTTGATAAAATTCCATATCTCTCATATTCTATATGCTTTAAATGTAACTTTGTCAAAATTTGAGGCTCCAGATAGTTCAATTAATAGAAAATTGCCACTATGTATCCTAATCAGTAAAGCCAGAGCTTATTGGCAAACCAGTCAACCAAATCAAATATACTCATTTTTAGAAAAAGTCTAGCTTTGTTTTTTAAATCCAAGCAAATGCATTAACATGTGCTTCAACAACTATTATGAAAAGCACTGAAAATAAATCATGTCATGCATCTGATATGATAGATTCCCCCGCCAAGCACTTAAATCTCATTTAGTATAACGTAGGGTCTGTATGATTAATGAATACCTTTTTATAAATCAGAAACCAATATATCATGTTATTTTTATGATCTAATTTATAATAATGTAAAATTATGCAACATATAATACCCAATGTAATGGATAGCTAAAATAATTAGTTGTGAAGTGAGCAATATAGTAAATCAAAGATGGCATGCCTTTCCTGAGTGAGTTTGTAGGTAGGCCTTAAACTGTAGTAGCATATTTTGGGAACTGTTAAGTATAATATATAAATATTCAGAACCTTAACTTTTTTTTTATATAAGAATAAAACTTTTTTTCTGTTTATGAAAGAATATTTTTATTGTTAAATTGACCTGGCAACTAGCTTATAATTACATATTATGCAATAAGAGATAGAAAATATTAACCACTTTATAAAAGGGATTAATATGTAGTTAGAATAAATATTTCAGGGCTGGTTTGATAAACTATACTTTAATGACCTTGTTTAACAATGCAAACTGAATATATTTAAAAAATCATATAAAATCTTCATGTGTGGATGTACTTTCACTATAACTAGAAAAAAAATTAAATAATCCTGGAAATTATTCCAACTACTCTTTTTTTTTTTTTTTTTGGTACCAGGGCTTGAACTCAGGGGCACTCGGCCACTGAGCCACATCCCCAGCCCTATTTTTTGTGTTTTATGTAGAGACAGGGTCTCACTGAGTTGCTTAGCACCTCGCCGTTGCTGAGGCTGGCTTTGTACTCGCGATTCTCCTGTCTCAGCCTCCCTGAGTGCTGGGATTACAGGCTTGAGCCACCGCGCCCGGCTTATTCCAACTACTCTTAAAAAGACTTAGTGTTGGGGCTGGGGTTGTGGCGCAGTGGCAGCATGCTCGCCTAGCATGCGTGAGACACTGGGTTTGATCCTCAGCACCACATAAAAATAAAATAAAGATATTCTGTCTGCCTACAACTAAAAAATAAATATTAAAAACAAAAAAGACTTAGTGTCACTCAGCTATACTACTTTGGCACAAATGTATTTTTCATTTATGAATGTTTTTAATTTCTGAAAAATTGTTTATTTTAGAAAAGCAATTTTTATCTTTTCTTTTTTTTTCTCAAAAGTTGCATTTTAATACATGTTATCAAACATAACAGAAAAAAACAAATTTTCAGAAGCTATACACACTGTTCACTGAAAACATTTGTTGAGGCAAATAGAAAAAAATTGTTACAATCATAATTTTTCTAACTTTGCACAAAATTATAAGCAGATTACATTCTTCATATTAAACACCTTTATATGC